>VZRE01000436.1:32743-54013 GCA_013396775.1 Cephalopterus ornatus
TACAATCATTTCAATTTTCATATAACAATAGCCTAAAGTTACACAGTTTTAAAATAAAGAAAACAAGCTGGAATCCCCACTGAAATTCTTTTCTATTTTATACCAAGGCTCTGGCTAAAGGATAACTCTAAATGTATGAAAGCTCCTTTCAGAACTGAAAAACAGAAAAAACAGAACGCCTGAACCAAAAGTAGGGTAGCCATAAACACAAAATATTTCTTTTCTTGTTAAAAAAAAAAACACTTAACAACAAACTGAATGTTTTTTTCTGTGTGGTTTTTTTTTTCTTTTTTTCCCATTGGCACGAGGAAAGATTAGACTTTGAGAAAACATAAAACTGATACTCTATATGAGAGTACTTCTTTTCATTTGGTTTGTTTTTTGCACAGTGGGCGGGAGTGGGGAACAACGCATTTTGAAATCTGGAGAATTACCATAAAGAAATAAATACAATTTTCTGTGATTCTTCTTATCAAAATTAACTGAAGTATATAAAGTACAAAAGTAATTTTGCAAGTAATTCCACACAGAGGAAAAAAGTTTATACCTCAAAACAGCTCAAAAGATCCTGCCAGGGTAAAAAATTATATATAGCATCCAGCCTCCTAGCAAAAAGTTTCAAATTACCTTTTTGCTCAGGAATTCTACTGGTATTAGAAAAGGATATGCAGTGTTGTCTTACAAACAAAAAGGAATTAAATTTGGTTTATGAAAAAAACAATGTCTTTATATCCTTTTCCAAGGATGTTGTGAGGTACTATAAGGTCTAAAATGTAACTGTATAGTAAAAGAAAACAGTATTGTTTCTTTCCACATAGAGAGTCAGAACTAACAAGGATGACATTGAAGCACTGAAAGGAGAGCAGTGTTTACTCTGCATGCGTGCTGTGCACAGAAGCCTCCATGGCTTCCTGAATGACATGGTCTAGTTCTTACACTTGAAGGAAAACTGTTAATTTGTGGGAATGTAAATTCATTAGCCTATGGCCACTCTGGTTCAGGGCAAGGACTTGAATTTGTCTTTTAATTTGAACTGTGTGACCTAACTAACAGGTCACCAAGAGGATGTCTAAGGGAAACATATATATAAGTATATATATGTGTATATATATATATATACATGCACACTATATGTATGCTCATACCTGTGTATGTATGTATATCTGTGCACATATGAGTTTCATCCTGAAGGGAAGTGTTTAGATTTGTGTCTTTAAAAGCCTCAACTGGAGGTAACAAAATTTCTCACCTTATTCCAGGATGAGATAGGTTGGTCACCTGCATGCAGACTGTTTGTGGGGAGTCTCAAGCTAATTAAAACCCCCAGTCAGACCCATGTATCAGAATCTTTATTTCATGGAGTGGCTGTGGGGTCTCTACTTTCCTGCTGCAGCACCTACTCGAATTCCTGGCTTGACAGAGTTGCTGTGATCCTTAACCACATAATGCAGAAACAATATGAATTTGGAAAATACTATGGTCCTACATTTGCAGCCTGGATCTGAAAAGTCTCAGTGAAAAAACTAGAAAATTTTAAACCTCAGAAGAATTCATTGGTAATGACTGGCGCCAATTAATCTCTAACAGTTTCAGGTCCAGGGCAGACTCATGTGCAGACAACTGAATGGTTTGTTTCCTGTGTACATCACCAAACCAATCAGAACAAAACCACACAAGCTGTAGTTCTGAATAAAAGCACATCATGAACCCCGCCTTGGCACATTCAAACTGCTAACTGGAAATGGTGCTTAGTCACGGTAATTCCCAAACCATGTTTAGGATTTGTGGGGTTTATTGCTGGCATGGACAAAAACTACATCAGGGGTTGCAGGATCACACCTGCCCAGGGAGAGAACCTGGCAAACCTTCCCGTTGCCCAACCTGGGTTTGTAGGATAGGCTTCCCCCTGGCTCTCTATCTTACTTTGACAGAGTGGATAAAGAGGTAAAGTTCACCACTGCGTGGAAGAACGAGGTGTCAGCATGCAGAATGCCAAGTGGGCAGCACGAAAACCCATAGATTATAGCACAAATAGCTTTCCCCATATTCAGACCAGTTCCACTTGTCATTTTAGAGGCAAAGACTATCTCAAATGAGGTTTGATCATCCATAATAGATTCTTTCTGACTGGTTGTCAGCCTGAAAATTAAAATGGTTGGTTGAGGAAGCACAACAGTCTGCTGCAGCAAGGGGAGATTTGTCATTTGTTCTGACTAATGACGGCATCATCACTAGTGTAAATCAAATAGGCTGGATATCATTAGCCACTGATATTTTCCTTAAAAATCAAAATGCCTTTGCCCGCAAAAGCAAAAGCCAGCATATCGATTTCAGTGTATTTATTTTGCTAATGGCAAAACTAAAATTATTTTCTTTCCTTTTCAGCTACAGGCCTGGACATAGATGAAATCAACACACTTTGTACGATTTATGATAAGATAAAAAAAGATGTAAAATGAGATAAAACAGAAATGCATTCATGGATGCTAAGTTATTCCAATATTTAAATTAATTATATGCCTAAAGAATGATTGCCTTTTTTTATCTTCTGCTAACTCACAAACCAAAAAAGAGATCAAGAAACACAGCTGGGTATTTATTAATTCTATTCTTCCCTCTACAATTAAACTTTAATCTGTTTCAAAGGATATTTGGGTTCTGTCCAATGCAGTTGCCATGCTTAAAGCAGTGATTAAAGATAAAAGATATGAACATTACCTGTAGCAGCATTTTGGGGGAAATTTGGTCTCTGGAAGCAGCAAAAGAAGCAAAGGATTTTATACAGTGGGTAATACACAAAATTAGTTATAATTTATGTTTCTACAAACAGACAACTGGCTCTCCTTTTGTTAAGCAACATCTGTGAAGTTTTATTTAAATATTTTACCTAATCTGAGTAGTCTTTAGAAAAATCAAGTACCAGAATTCTTTAATGTCATTAGCCCTCAGCTGAGATTCATCATGAAAAACCCTCAATAACTTAAAAGCTGATGTAAAACTTGTATAATCAAAACCAAGACTTCAATCACAAGTAGCAGGTTTTTAAATCTAAATGTTTAGTAAAAGATCCAAACTCTCTCTTCTGAAAATGAGAAAGACTAACATCAATGAAAAGCAGCACGGTTTCCCTTCCTGCAGACAAAATGCCCGCTGTCAGTGGTTGCACAAATCAGTCTTTGCCTTTGGCTGGGCAGCAGTATCTGTTTGCCTTCCCTTGGAGCTGAAATGCAATCCAGGAAGGAGAGATCTGTAATCATGCTACTGTGAAACATTAATATCTGCCAGGCCACGAAAAACTACGGCTGCCTCGGACATCAGATCAGATCAATTGGCCATCTGGGGTGAACACATGGAAGAATACACAGAGAGCAGTGAGCAGCAATCAGTCTTCTGAGAGTTTCAGGAAGGAGACTAATCAGTAACACAGAGATCTCATGTCTAACAGTACTGTAATTTGAAGAACTTTTACCTTTAATGAGATTTAAAAGCCCTAAACAAATAGGAACGCCCACCTAATGAAAGAGCTATCTATCTGGGCCAGAAGATATGGGGAATAGAGCTTCAAACCTTGACCAGCTGCACTTGGCTGAGGGTGCTGGGAGCCTTTGTTGCAGGCACTCCACAACAAGGGAAGGTCAAACACCCTTTTAGCTGGTGCTACGGAGAAACCTTAAGAGTCAGGCTCACCACACAGCTCCCAGGGTCAAAAGTGAGGGCAGAATAGTACAAAGAAGGGGTCCTTCTCTGAGTACAAACAGGCCTAAATGTTCTTGGGTATGGTGGTGATGTGCCACAGAACATATCGTCCAGCAGGTGTTGGAGCAGCTGTCCCTGCCAGGGCAGAGGATGTAACATGGATGCTTTGCCCTCAAGGCTGAGGAAACTGGTTGTGCTCTCAACTGAAGTAGCTGGGCCAACAAACCTTAAACTACACAAGACCACCACGAGGAAGCAGTGACAGTAGTAGGTGACTTCCTGCTGCAAGGAACCAGAGGCACCACCCACCAACTTGACCTGCTGTCTGCACAAGTTTGCTGCTTGTTGGGAACCTGGATCCGCGATGCTGTGTGGGGACTACCAGAGCTTGCCTGACTATCTGACTAGTACCCCCTGATAGTCTTACAGGTGAGCACTAATGATACTTGCTGACCAACCTGTATCAAAGGTGATGACAGAGCTCTGGGGATGACAGTCAGGGGCACGGGGTTTGTGAAGGTGATGTTCTCCTCACCCCTGCCAGCATGGAGAGAAGAGGTCACTGATAATGCATGTCAGCAGTTAGTTGTGGAGCTGGAGCTGGCAAGAGGATTCTTGTTTCTGTGGCCATTGGACCCTGTCTGAGGATCAACTTGTGCTTGAGCAGGGGTTAGGCCAGATAACTTCCAGAATTCCCTTCCGGTCTTAGCCTGTTTGTGATTCTATGAACCTACAACAGTAAGTACAGCAGATATTAATCTGATCCCAGGTGAAGTATGCTTGTTTTCTGCAATTTTTGGCTAAAGCTAGTACTGGCAAAAAATGAGACCTAGAGTATGGTTCTGATAAAACATATTGCCAGAGAAGTTTTATATTTAAATTATGATAGAAACAAAAGACAATATTTAAAACTCACACTCAACAAACAGCAATTATGGCCAAGACTGGACAGCTGGTCAGACTCAAGTTCCTGAAGTGATATATATTTCTGAGAGGCTTAGTCTGTGGGAGATGAAAGCTTCTCCCTCCCCTGGAGCATTTTACCCAAGTCCCTTCTGCCCCGGTTCCTCTGTCCTCTGCTGAAGGAGTTTTCTGCCATTCACAGGAGAGCAGATGAGCAGAAGCTGGCAAAAGTCTGCTGCCTGCATCACTTTCTCCCCTACAGATGAGCAACACATGCCTCCTACCTTACTGGCTTGGGGATGTGTCAGAGTTATTTGGTAACAGACATAAATGACAGCTGTGCATTTATACTGAAAGCAAGGAAGTTTATCTGGGATAAATGATCCCTGCTTCCTCCTGGTTTGTTACTGAAAGCAAAAAGGAAGTAAAATGAAACAGGCCTGTTAATTGTCCTCTCTAACTGGTGTCAATCAGGCACAACTCTTCATAAGTGGGTAAAACTACACCCCTATAAACTGAGGTAGCTAAGTAAAGTCTTCTCTCAGTAGAAAGAATTTGGTGGAAAAAAATTTTTAGCAAAGCAAAAACAAAAAGACACCTCACCTCTTTGAATTCAGGGCTATCTATTTATTTTGATTCCAGCAAAAACTTGAGAACAGTTCTGTCTTATTTTAGAATAGAAGAGTCAGTTTGAAGTTGTTTTTGAATGAGCTGGTAGATAACACTGAAACATACCAAGACAACAATTTATACTCAGACTCTACCAAAATATAAATATTGAACTTTATGTCTAATTGCCATTTACTAATTGCCACATAAGTAAAACTGTTACTCAGTAACAAACCGTTTTCTTTACATGGTGCTGTGCATTTTCTATCAAACAGTTGCGAGCTTCTTTTCTTCCCCTACTTTGTTTAAAATACATAGCTCCCTTTGGAATTGTTAGATTAATTTGTTTTGGTTTATAGTTTGGATGTGAATGGCTCACAGTCCATAGGGTCTAGCTTTCCCTTTTATAAATAATTCCCTTCTTATGGTGCAATTAGGATGCTGTTTGTATTTGCAGCGCACTTCAGAGGTAAGCTTGACAAATGGTAGGTATTAAAAGTTCTGCTACTTTTTCCTCCCTGGCACAAGCAAAACCTCAAGAACCCAGAATAAGGACCATAATGCTGTTTCTGAATATATTCAATTCACATTTCCTGGTGTGAAACCATACCATACTTTTTATGCTGGTGCTTTACTGTGCTGCTGCATTTGCACTTGATGTTTGCCTCTGTCAAGGGCTTCTCAGTATTGATCTACTTATCTATGCAAGCACAGATCAATAAATGCACTTTGCAATGAATCTGAAGTTATTTTTGTGAATGTGAACAGATGTATACAAATATTTACAATACGTCCAACTCACTATCAAAACTGAATTTATGGCAAATGATAAGAACATGAGAGTGCTTGTAACTTAAAACAACTGCATAAAAGATGATGAGATGTTTTGGGGGTTTCTTAAGTTGACAATTACAGCCATACCCAATCTAATGGTTATTTTTATTCTTTTGCCTATATGGACAATGTATAAGTGAGATACTCTCAAGGTACATGTAAACCATTTCATCAAACACTTTATTTTTTACATCAAGTTAGAAAAATATTTCCAGCTCTTTTACGTAAAGGAATACACACATACACAAACAAACTCCTTTATGGAACAGATGTGAAAAGGTTTGCACCAGGTCTATAGAAAAATAAAATTCTAGAGAAAAAAAGATCATTTGTTTCAGTGCCTAGTTATCACTCATTCTTTGATAAAATCTGCAAACCATTTCCTTCATTGCTATGTCACAGTGCATATGCTAAAGTGAGGTCTTCTATTGAAAAATATTCCTATGGCCATGGTGAAACTTCTAGCTTCTCTCCCCTTGCTTAGAAAAGTCACAGTCGCAAAACTGTGAAAGAGAAACAGTATCTCTTGACAAAGGTAACCAATCAAAAATCATACATATAAAACACGTGCAGTTTTCTTTTTCATTGTTCTGAAATTGCTTGAATAATTTTAAATAGGGAAGAAAAAAAATGCATTTTAATCCCTCTGCACACTGTCAAAAGCATGCAAACAGAAACATGAACTACAGTCAATGAACATATCATTTGCGATAATGTGTTTGGCTCACACATTTTTAGAAATGCATCAGCTATTGAAATGAGGAAGTCACAAGTCAGACATTAAGAAATAAAGTCACCATTAATATTCAATTTGCCAAGGAAAGTAAACCATGTCAATATTATTTGCTACATGACATGAATCTATACTCATCTCACGAAAAATCAGAAAAGCACAAGTGTTGGTTCTTGTATGCTCCCAATAGAATTGTGGCTCCAGCTCACACTCCAGGTGAGCATAAAGGAGTCAATGTGTAAAAGAATTGGAACTGTCTTGGGATTAGATTAATTTTGGTACATGGGATGGGGAGCAAATAGCAGTGATGTGTTTCCAGCTCTCCCTACTAGGGGGCCCTTACTTAAACCAGGGAAGTTTTCTAAGTTCCTAATACTATGCAACTTTTATTAGACATTCTTGTTTAGCTAAATAGCCCAGTCTGTGAATTAGACTTTCTGAACCTGCAGGCTTTTAAGATAATCTCTGCTCCACCCTAGGCCCACCCACAAAAAAAAAAAGGTGAAGTATTTATCAGTCATTAGTGCCTGCAAGATTCTGTGGCTATCCAAACCCATCAGTACCACATACAGAGAACTCAAGCTCAGGGAAACAGCTATCCCATTGGATTTCCCTATTGGTCTTCAGTCAGCTTTATTGATCTGTCTCAATCACCATTAGTCTATTTAGAAGGTGAGAATAATGTTGCCTGTGGCAGGATTAGTGCTTGGGTATAGGGTAGTTTTTTTATGAGTAGCTTTTTAACTGTGGCACTGCAGACCCTTGAGCTCTCTTGTCTGCACTCTTCGATATCAAACAGCAAGCAGGTCCAACCACATTTGGCAAATGCTGTCTCGAAATCTTAACTCAGTAGGGAATTCAAGGCCTTGGGAGAGTCCACTGTTAACTTTGAAAGAGAATATTTTATTACCTGGGCTCGGCTGGTTCCTCATCATGGGAAGTCTGATTCTACCCTTTGAGCATCCCCAGAAGCTCAGTAACAAGAAATGCCTCTACGTTTTTACTGTCCTTGTGTGCTTTGAGAACGCATATCCTCATGTTCTATTTTCTTATTTTATTCATCTCACTGGCTGTTCTGTCACATATATATAATGCTGTGTAGGCATGCTCCTTACTGCATTACCAGAGGCTTAGGGTTTCCATGAACAGCTTCCAATTTCTTTTATTATCTACTTTACATTTTTCTTGCATAAATGCAGAAAGAGAGCTCATGGGGAAAAGAATGCCTTGAGGACTCATACAAGAACTTTACAATGTGAGGAGGATCTGAAAATGCAAAGCTGGCTAACAGAGCATGCACACTGTGTTAATACACACATTTCAATAGTAAGGCTGAAGACATGTTGCCTGGAACTGAGCAAGTAAATTTTTGTTAGCTTTTCTTGGGGAGCAGGCAGGGGGGTGTTTGTTTATTTGTTTGTTTTTATTATTATTTTGGCAGATTTTTCCCATGTGGTTGCAGCATGGACACCAGCAGCAGAAACAGGCTTTTTGTGAGCTTCCTGGTTGAATGAGAAAGATAAATATAAATATAATCCTCTTTCCCTCATAAACAAAAATACTTCTTGTTCCCATCTCCATATTATAGGTAGGGAAATGGCCTCCCCTTACCTGTTTCTGGAGGACAGTACACGAAAGTGTTGTTCCTGGGAAGCAGTGCCAACACCACTGCAACAATACTGTACCATTAGACAAGCTTATGCTCCAGAGACACGAAGCCAGAGGAGATTCGAACTGCATCTTTATTGATCCTGAAGGTATCAGTCAGCCTCTATGACACCAGACTTCCTAATGGAAAACTGTTCAGAAACATCAGTGAAGTGAAACAAATTTTGTTCAACTGTGATCTTTCACAAAAGGAAGACAGACTGCTACACAGTAGAAAAAATACATTTGAAAATTAGAACCAGAAGCAAAGGTGTAATAATTTTTTTCATGTTTTTGCCTTATTCAGACTCAAGCTCTGCCATTCAGTTTGCAAATTGTGCTCGAATGAAACCAGAATATTTCTGTTTAACACTCATACTTTAATTTGGTCCAAGTGTCAAAACCTAGACAAAACTCATCAAGAGGTCATGCTGGGACTCAATGTGATGTATTACTTTATTATGATACTATAATAAATCCAGAAAGTATGGTCATAACCAGGAATCAGTACTGTGAAATCAAAGTTCATATCACAATCTCTCAGCTATGGTCTCCTCTGCACCTGCACCAGCATGCTTTGCAATGCAGGCTTTTATGATTATGGGGTGGGGAGAAAGCTCAACAACAGTAAAAAATTATGGAATGACTTTTGTAGCACTTCGAGAGGTAGGAATCTCTGAAATTCACTCTGGCAGTCTGATACTGCCTCAAATCCTCTTAGTCTCCAGTCCTCAAAACTGAAGCTATAACAAAGTGGTCAATGTAGAAACAGCAATAGTTTTGTGGACAGCTAAACAGACATATAAAGAGGGAGTTCTCCTGTTATGTTTTCTTGCAGTAGTTTTTCTGGTTTGTTCCTGGCCCAGGAAGCAGGGTAGGCCGTGCTCGAGAAGAGTAATTTAGGATGTTAAAGTTTCACAGTCCATTTGAACACAAGCATGATAAATTTCATGAGATTTTTATAGTTGATGTGATGTGCAACTCTCAGCTAGGACTAAATCTCTCCAGCTCCTTAGTGTTTTTTGCAGACAGCATGCCTCTTCCTTGGCTCATTCAACAGACAGCCTCAGTGCTTATAAACTCTCTACAATAACACAGGTTATTTTCAGATTCCCTTCAAGCTCAATACAGAATTCTAGCCATGCCTGCACATTAGATTTGCTGTGTTCAGCAAGAACTGAAATGGAAATTTCTGGAGAGTATAATAGTTATGACAGTGTTTGAGAAGGAGTTTGTAGGCAGATGTGAGATAGGCATTTTTCATGCCAATTAGAGTCTCGTTTCATAATTGAAGAATAAATATTCCTTTTGCTTTTATTATCAGAGGCTTCAAAGCATATCATACAGATACAATGTCCTGAGAGTGTCCAGTTGTTTCATTACAAACTGGATGATAAAGACCCATTTTGATTGTAAGAAATCTGATGAGAAACCTGCAAAATATCTCTCTATTCTTTCAGAAAAATAAAAAAACCAGCAACAATCAAACACGTTCCTATGGGATATGGAAAATCCTGATGTGCCTTGTGAAGGTCCAGGCATGATGCTCTTTTTTCTAGCCCTTTTTTTCTCCCCAGATATGAACGCAAGCCTGGGGTAGATTGTTGCTAAGTGTTAGTGGATTTGTTTTCAGCTCTGAATGCTTTTCTATTAGTCTCTCTTCATGATGATTGCAGGTGATATACGCACTTATTTTAGCTCTCTGCATTTAGCTGCAAGCATGAGAATCTTGATCCAGACGCATCCCTGTCCCTGAAGCACATTAACAATAGTTAATTGTGATCTGGTGATCTAGCTTTTACCTTTTTTTTCATTAGGGAGAGTGAAAAGGGGGGTGACACAAGTGGAGAATGAGAAAGTGGGAAAAAGCAGGAAATAAAGCTTACCAATCTTGCTCATAATCTGAGAGTGATGCCAAAACAAGTACCTGGTGAGGGAAAGGGGCAAGAGCTTTTGCTATCTCACTCCACCTCCAGTAGTACTCTACTCTGCCTCTGTACTGTGACAGTGGGTCCACACTCCCTATGGCCCTACATGTCTGTAAGCATCAGTTGTCCTGTGAACAGCATACATTTGCTCTCTGTTACAGTGAGAGTGTGCATCAGCATCTCAAAAGAGTAAAATCCAACTCTTTGGCACATAACATCTTGTGTTTCTTCCCGTTAGATATTATTTGATGTGTTTTCCTTTCATCCATCCATCTAATTCTGCTTCCTTTTTTTGCACTATTATTTTCATCCTTATGATGATCAGCACTATGAAACCTGGCAACAAGGCTGTTCTTACCAACGACTGACAAACAGGAATAGCCTTGTGAACCCTGGAAAAATTTAGGAACACTGAAGTTTCTTTGTTTTGTGAGACTTAAGTTACAGCTAATCTGGTGACCGGGACAGATGCTTCAGAGAAATGACAGAGAAAAGCACAGTTTATGTCCTGAAACCTGAAGTTAAATAGACGGAGTGAGCTTGGCCATCAGAAAAGATGAAGTAGGAGACTTTGACTGCAGAGGACTGAAGACGAAATAGTGAAAGCTCTGGCACATCTTATCTGTTTTACATTGTGTGTCACCCTCCCTTTTCATACCATTTAATATATTGATTGGTTACTTTCACAAAACTGTGTTAGAAGCACATTTACAGTGTTGATTGCTGTAAATGAAATTCATGTTCCATTTTTGTGGCACATTCAGAGGACCTAATCATGGTAGTCATGAGGTCATTGTTAGTTCATCTATTTGCCATTAAAATAATCATGTCCTCCTACCAGATTCATTACATCTTACAGAAGATGAACCCTAAGGAAAAACCACCACCCAGAACATGAGCAAAACAAGAATAACAGAATCACCACCTATTTCTTGAATGCAGCTCTCGTATTATCCTGATTTTACCTGTTTCTACTCTGATGGCTATTGATTCATGCAACTGGTTTCTGAATTTCTAAGTTTATTGTCTACCAATTTTTTTGCATTATTGCATCAAGTAGTTTTACCAGGAAATACTGAATATTTGAAGCTATATTACCATGGTTCTGCTTGTTTTGGTAAGATTTGTATTCTTTTGTAAACGTATTCATTCCATTTGGGTTTTAATGGCAGATTTTAAAAAATTCCTTCAAAAAACAGGATTATATTAAGGATACCTATAAAATGAGTTATCTTGTGCTTTTTTCCCTTTGGTGGAAGGCACTTCTGATACTCAAAAGACATTTAGTGCCATTACCTGACCTGGATACTGTAAACTGTGCTTTGCCTCCAGATTTCACTTTCTCCAGTTTGTCATTTTCTTCAGGTTCTTTCTATTTGTGATATGAAATGCTGTGCACTGATAGATATTGACAGATCCTGATTAAAATTCATTTCACATCTCCTACTATTACTTCAAAGGAATAAAGGTCTTTTCTTGAAAGAAAATCTAAGTTTTCTTTGAGGTGCAGAGCATGAAAACTCTGTCTTTGTTTGATAAGCAACATCTGATGATTCCTCTCTTTTCAACTCAACAACTGGTCACTATTGAAAATCCATAAAAGATGGATTTTGGTTTTGTCACCTCCAAGTGCTGCTGACAGGTAACAAACTGCTATTTGGAAAGTGGTACTTCTCCTTACCAATTTCCTAAGGCAAAAGAAATAGAACGGTACCACAGCTTGAGGCACAGAATTTGTTTTCATGCCAGCTCAGTATTTTTTGTCTCAAGGGAATTTGCTTCATTTCAATGTAATTTTCTTCTGTTTGTGGTGATTTACAACCTGGTACTTAAATCCTGTTACACTTTCACTGTGCTTGCCGGTTGTGTGTAAACTTCCAGTAACTTTTGCCTCCTTTTCCTGATTCTGAGCAAGTCCAAATCAATTTTGCATTGCAGGCATATGGCACCTAAATGGAAATGGAATACAGTAAAAAATCTTGTCCTCTGAAACTGAACTGAACCAAGTAAATCAAAGCAGAACACTTCCCTTCCACTTTTTCATGATCCCAAACAGTTTTGATTATTTCCAAGCGTCAAATTGCAACCACAAATTTCAACAATGAATCCTGTATTTAGTCCCCGGGGTCATGTGGAAAATAAAAGTGTAGATCCTTTAGTCTTATCTCTTCCTTTGGCTAGCTCTCTTCTAATTTCTCCACATTCTATTACTGATTGCCAACATCTAGTACACAATGCTACTGACAGCCAATAAAAGAAACCCCTCTTTAAAACTGATAGCATGTTAAGGAGAGATGTGAATCCTTTATTTCCCAGGTTTGCCATGAAAAGTAACATTATAAAACATTACGTTACTCATTGGTTGATTTAGTAAATGTATTTCTTTGGCCAGACTCCAAGCACTTTGCAAATTCTTTGAAAATCTGAGCAATAGAAGATAGCCTTATAGTTCAGACCTGGTTTCAGCAAAAAATTCCTTAGCAGTGCCAGTCTTCCCTGGCACTCAGCCAATAAAGGCAACTGGTTTTGGCATAATATCTCACATAGTACAAACAGACCTTCCACTACGATCCTTCGGCCACCATTAAGATAGTCTGTAAAGTCTGCTTGTTGCAGGCTCTCACCAGTAAAAATGGTGCCTCCTCACAGGATGCAGTAAAGTTACAGGTCCCAGAAAGTGGCATTTCAACATGAAGAGCAATTAGCCTCAGTCTGCATCAATGCTTAGCCTATGTCAGCTCTTAAATGCTTATTGCTAGCTGGCACATGGTCACTAACAATACTACAAGTAGGCAAAGAAAGTCAGTCCTAACTGAACTCAGCAGTAAGGAATACTTGGAAAGTGGATATTTGAGCTGATACCAGTAAGGGATGAACAGGACTACAGCTAACAAAAAATTGAAGGCAAGAAGAACAAGTAACCTTGGCATAGGTGAATGAGTTCAGGAAAAATAAACATCCAAGTTGTCTGTCTCAGAGGTAACTAATGCCCAAAGACTAACAGCAGGTCTGATGTAGTCAATGAAGATAAACCTGTATTTTGAACTACATCCTTTACACTTGATCTTTTATGTAACTTTCAGTGACACTACAAGATGGCATAAGACAACTTCGCTTTTGAGCAATTTGATTTAAGAACATGTGCTCCATCAGTGAGACTAAGCAGCATGGATAAACAACTGGACAAAATCCAGGACTTTAACACAGGGATATCCCAAAGCATACACTACACTAGCAAGATTAGTACAGAAATAAGAGGAAGAACAGAAAGATGAGGGCAGTCATATGCCAGATTCACACCTTCTATTGCTGCATGTGTGAGTGGGTTGTGTGTTATGCTGCAATGGAGACTAGGTAGCAGTCATTTAACAGCTCCACCACACTGAACAGACTTGTACACAATCTCCCATTAGGAGCAATTGCTTTTATTTTCTATGCACCTGCCTCTCTTCCTTCCTTCTCAAGAAGTGTCCTTGTTCCTTTGACCTAATTTTATTTCCTCAGTACTTTACTAGTTTTGATATCTGTCAATGTATCTTCCTCCTCTCTTTTTGGCTATAGCTTTCTCAAGTGGAGTGGAAGTGCTGAGTTCAATTTGGGTATTACTCAACTCACTTATTCTTCCCACACTTACCTCAGCATAATAGACAAACAAGGGAAAATAACACAGAGGAAATACATTCTGTCCCTTCGGTTTTGAAGGAATCTAAAGGACTGAAATATGAAATCATAAACTTGTATCTGGACACGTTAACATAGTGTCATGAGCTATGCCACAGGACCAAGCAGGTACCGAGGTCCTGTATTATGACCACCTTGAACTTCTTTGTTTAATAGACACACATCTTCCTTTAACAGCTCAGGCACCTCTGACACAGCACAATTGTTGAATCTGCTCGATACTCTTTATTGAGCTATTTAAAATATATGCCTTGCAATGCCATCCACCTTAACCACACCATCATCCACTCCATAACTCCCTGACTCTACACAGGCAGCAAACTCAAAAGCCCAGCTTTTACAAACAGTCAGCGTTCACTTTCTGTTCTGAAAAGATTGTAATCAAAGTTCCAATAGTCTGGTTTTGAGAATAACATAGATTAACTTGGAGAGATGTAGCCAGAGACTATCATAATCACCCCATCATAATACCAAGGAAATGCTGTAATCCTGCTGGTTCTCTTACTAACAGCACATTTCTCCAGCACAGGCATAATTCCCATAATAGGCAATGACCCAAAAGCCATGCCAGCTTTATTCAACACAAAACAACATGGCAGAAAGAAATAGAATGATAGTAGTGGCTGCATCTTAACAGCGTATCTCAGTGCAATTACAACAAAAGTTGGAAAAATGTGCTCATTTTGAAATATTTGGTAAGAGAAGTCTTTAACAAACCAAAGTTGTACTTCTTCAAATGTATTTGCCATTCTCACACATTTGTCTGCACTTGAATCACAAGTTTCAGATTACAGTTTATTAGTTGTCACCTAGTGTTACAATTAAAGGTGATGGGTTCAGTTCACATGGATGGCAAACCTGGCAACTACCCCTGCTGCCTTTCCCATCACTGCACCTCATTTTATTTTGTCACTATTCTGTACAAGGCTTTTAGATTGCCTTGTAGACAAAAGACTCATTAACCTCTTGCAAGAGGAGATAAATACCTTTCCTACCACCTCTTCTTCCTCTTGACCCCAGTAGCTCTACTTGTCAGGATCAGATTCCCTACCAGAAACATCAAAGTGGTAATAAAGAAGCATATCGAGAGAACAGCAACAGGAATGGCAAAGCATGTAAAAAAGGGACTGAGAGGAAAAAGACAGAGTGGTAAAGGTTTAAGATCTGGCAACTGACCAGATCCTGCTGCTGACTGACAGATATTCTACTAATCAGCAGCTGGGATAAGTCATTCAAGGTAGCTTTGTTTCCTGCATTTTATTTGCCAGAGTAACCACTTTAACATGGGTCAATAGTTACAACACCTATAATGTCTAGCACATAAACCATCATCTAACTGCCTGACTTGCTTATTACCATCTGTCACTTGAAAAGCTCTTATTTGAACTTGGCTGCTGTAAGTTCCTCATAAAGCCTTATTTTTATAATTATGTTTTTAAATAGCATGAAAAAATAAGATACCTGCGGCATTTTTTTAGCTCAGTGATGATTCATAAGAGGATAGTACTGTTGCTAACTATTTTAGTCTATTAAATACAATCCCCTAAATGAGCAAAACCAAAGTTAAGACCAGAAAAGCATTTATGATAACAACTTTTAACAAAATGCTGATCACTCTTGTTTTATTTTGCATCTCAGTGTATCACAGTCTTTGTAATACTTGAAACAAAAAAGCCAAAAAAAATAAATAACAGCATGCACTTAAACATGCTTACAGAGTTATGGGGCTCTGAAAAATGACAGGGTGTTCTGCTTCTAGGTATAAAAAATCCCAGATGTTTGATACTGTGAGAGAAATATATTAGGTTTATATTTTATGATTTCAAACCCTGTTGTCAACAGGTAACTTATGCTACTTTATATTCCACTCATCACAGCCCACTATAATTCCTTCTGGCACGACCAAGTAAAATATATCCCTCTGTGCTGACACTACTTATTGTTTTTTGTCTCCTATAAATGATTTGTGGCTGTGTTTTGAATTTTTGTAAGAGTATTTCCAGAAGCTCTAAAAAGAAACAGTACATTCAGCTGAGCAGACATACTAATATTTTAGGAAAGAGGAGAAAACATTTGGTTCATTGTCTGACCCTGCTTAATTTTCTTCCTGCTGCTTCTTGCCAGAGTCCCCCTGGCCCCTCTTTTCTGTTCAGGCTCATCAAGTAGTCATGGAATCTATTAAACTACTTGCTCTAGGCTATTTGAGCACACGAGTGCTGCTCACTCCAGCCCATATGTCATATATTGAAATGAATCAAGAGTCAGTTTTTCTGGCTCACTATAATGAAATGTTGGTTAGGCACATCTATGTCCCATCAGTGGAGGAAGGAAATACCACACATGATGGAAACAGCCATGAGCATGAAAGGGGCTTTCTTTCATCTTGGTACATTAAGATAATTATAAGAGTTCATTAGCAGTTTCTAGTCTTGGGCTTGGCAAGGTTGGCAGATAGAGCAAATGTCTGTTTATTTACCAAGAAGGCCCACATGATTTGAAGCCTGAAAATCTGGTTTGTTGGGGATTTTTTTCTGTGACTTTTGACACTAGAGTACTTTTAAAAAGCATTTTTTGTTAAATAATGTAATTCACAGGGTCACAGTCATAGAATCACAGAATGGTTGAAGTTGGCAGGGTCCTCTGGAGGACATCTGGTCCAAACCTCTTACTCATCATAGAGCTAATTGCACTGGAACATGTCTACGTGGCTTTTAAATATCTCAAAGGATGAAGATCCCATAACCTTCCTGGGAATCTGTGCCAGTGCTCACAAGACAAAAAGTGTTTTGCGATGTTCAGAGGAAGTATCCCCTGTTTCAGTTTGTACGCATCTCCTTGTCGTGTCACTGAGAACCATTGAAAAGAGCCTCGCTCTGTCCTCTTTACACCCTCCTTTCATACCCTTGTGCATATTGGCAGGGTCCCCATGTGCCTTCTTTTCTCCAGTTCCAACACTTTCAGCCTTGCCTCATAGGTGAGAGATACTTCAGCCTCTTGTCATCTTTATGGGCCTTTCCCTTGGTGAAGCCATGTTGACTACTCCTGATGATTTTCTTGTCCTTCATGTGCCTGGAAATGGTTTCCAAGATTAGCAGCTCCACTGCCTTCCCAGAGATCAAGGTGAGGCTGACCAGTCTGTAATTCTCTGGGTCATCCTTTTTACTTCTTGAAGATGGATATTGCATTATGATATTTGCTTTCCTCCAGTCTTTGGATATTTCTCCCAGTTGCTGGGATTGAACAAAGATTGTTGGGAGTGGTCCCTCAATGACATCTGCCAGCTCCCTCAGCACTCATGATTAAATCGCAACAGGATCCAAAGATCCAAAGCCTGTTTCCAAAGCCTGGTTTGTTGACATATTCTCTGACCTGATCCTCTTCCACCAAGGGTACTTCCTCCTTGCTGCAGGGGACCTGGGATTCCTAAATGCCAGTCTTTCTAGTAGAGGCTGAGGCAAAGAAGCCATTTTAGTACCTCAGCCTTTTCCGTGTCCTGTGTAACCAAGTTCACTGCCTCATTGAGCAGTGGGTCCTAGTCTTCCTTTTGACACCTATATACTTACAAAAGCACTTGTTGTTGTCTTTGATGTGCTTGGTCAGGTTCAATTCTTTTTGAGCTTTAACTTTCCTATCTCCATCCCAGGATGCACAGACAGGGTTTCAATACACCTCTCAGGTTACTCATCCTTGATTACACCCTTTTTACGGTTCTTTTTTTGTTTGTTTGTTTGAATTTTGCTAGAAGCTCCTTGTTCATCCACAGAGATCTCCCGTTTTTTTAGACTTGCTGTGATAGAAATGAAGCATAGCATCCGTTGTGCACTGCCTGCAATAAAAAACATTTCCTGAACTTTTCCATGCCAAAATTTTAGGTCATAAAGAAAACTTCTTCAGTTAAATCATTAGCTTTAGTTTCCTTAATTTTAATACATGACATAATGGAGACTGGACAATTGGTTCATTTAAACACCATTACTATCTATATAATTAGACTAATATTTATGGAACTAATTTTTCAGAGTTCACAGCAGGTTTCACTACCTAATTGAAAAAATAGAGAAAAAGCACTACCCCTACAACTAAGAAATTCAAGCAACTGTTTTGCCAACAACATTAGAGACATTATCAGTGTCACGACCTTTGACCTTTCATACTTTCAAGAGTTGTCCCTAGGGAAATCATCTGCTGCAATGTTAATCTGTTGCTTCTCTGACCTTCTACACATGTACCACATTATTATTACAACCACATGCTTCCCTTTTCATGCTGTCATTCTGACAATGGGGCCAACACGCAATTCATCTCTAGACCAGATAGCTGGAACAAAGTGGATACTAGTAAATGAAATTAGACTGAAAATGGATATTTCTAAAATCACAGTAAGACTTCTTTTCTGCAAAAGACCCAGCTTTCTAATTATACACTGGACTAGGTAACAAGTGTGCAGCACCTATATAACAAAGGTTCAGAAATAATGCATGGAATTATCACAGTCCTTGCATTTGTTTCAAGCTTTTCATAACTTATTGTTAAAGCAAAAATTTCCTTCTGTACAGACTTATTATTTGAGTTTTCCAAGCCCAGATTGTAGCTCTTCCTTTTATCTGACATTTGTTTTGTCTCCCAAACTTAGCATGACTGTCACTGTATCAGTGTGTCTTAAAAAGCATAACAATAGTGGTAATAATGACAATAATAAGATTTTGCACAGTGATTGTTAGAAAATAAAGACTTGCTGACAATCAGATGCTGTGTTTTTTATTTGTGCTTAGAATGAAAAATATGTCCATCAGAGTCTCCTCGTCATGACTACATGTCAAGAAGCATGTATTTCCCCTTTCAAAGGCAGAAGCACAAGGAAAGGTATAGCTCCATGCAAGTCCTACCCAAAATTAGTTCTCTCCTTGAATTTCCTGTGTGCCCCTGAATTGCATCACACAGCAAGTCTGCTGTAGTACAGCATGATAATTGTTGCAAAAGATCTCAATATTTTAGTTTGGTTTGATTTTTTTAACCTCATCTCATTTGAGACATTAAATATTTTGATGCTTCATTGTCCAACAGAGGCCTCCCTAAGAAATCTTCCAGATACTTGCAGCTCTAGCACAACAGTCTGAAAATATACCTACTAGAATGACAAAATTGTACAGTTTGTTTTAACTATATGCACTCTAGTTTTGAGTTGTAAGTCCTTAAGCCTAGGGGAGGTTTGGTCCTCAAAGCTTTTCAAACATCTCTGGCAACTAGCATAACAATGATACTTAACATGAATCCTATATTTAAATTATACTGAAAAAGCTTGTTTTGAAACTGTCATTACAGAGGAAAATTATCAAAATTAAGTTCATGTTTTGATTTTCTAAAGTGACACAAACATTAAAAGTAACTCTTATGCATTTTTCCCCCTAAATAGAAGCTAACATGTTTTCTAAGTCAAAAGAAATATCATCTTTTGAGGTCTTTCATTCTGAGATCACAGTGATGAGGAAAAAAGACTACTTGAGAAAAAGAATGGAGGATTAAAGGGCAGCAGATCACAAAGTTCAAATTATATATATCCTGGGCAAGAAAAAGGTGCTGCAGAAGAATGTAAAGAATGCTGGGCTTTTTTCTTACTTTCAAAGAAACATTTCAAATTAATCTACCTCTATCATAGCTGTAATAAAGTTGAATGACATATTAAATTATTTAGGATGTAATCTTAAGTTTTGAGACCTTACCATACAAACTGACATTTCAGCACTTTAGAAAATTGCTCTAATCTGCCTTTCAGGCAAACTGATAAGAAAGGGTAAAGAGTCAACGATATATATTCAATATTGTATTGGATATATATGTGTGAAAAATCTACAGACCAGACTGGATAATGTTTAGGCAACAATTTGCGGATGGGGGGAAGTCTTTCTCCTGAGTGACCTGAAATTAGTAAATAAGTAAGATAAGTTAAAACAGAAGTAAGATAATTTAAAACATACCCACATGAAAAAGATTATTTAAATACTGTTCTGTGAACTTGATCCAAACTCCAATAATCACTTTTTTTTTTCACTAATGATAATATTAGAATTAAACACTGGGCATGGAAACATGTGGACATAGAAATTATGATAAAGTAATGAAAAAGTGGAAATTCAGGAGAAAGGGGTTAATATCAAAGTAAAATGCATTTGAAAAAGTAAGGGTTTAATAGCATTAACAATGACAGAAACATCCATTAAAGCAGAAATTAAAATTAAAATTAAAAATAAATTTGTTACTGCCCATAACCCAATTTTTACCTTGAAAGATAAGGAAATCCCTAACCACAAAGCACAGAACAAAAGAGGAAATCTTGTCCTAAAAACATTTAAATTATGGGGAGGAAAATCACTGACAAATTTGAGAATCTGATCATTTGGCATTTCAGAAAAGAACAGCATTAAGCAGTGGCAACACTGGCAAGGATAAAGTATGTGCTGCATCCATAGAAACAGCAAGCATTCACAGAAATTGAAAAATTATTAATCAGGGACTTCCTTTTGAAACTGGAACAAAGGATGTCATAGAAACTATAAATTCATAAGCTAAATCTCTATGTTCTGAAGAAAATGGACTGAGAGCCTATTTAAGGATAAAATAGTACAAGACCAGGGTAAGACTAATTCTTCAAGGTCAAATGAGCAGAGTTTAAAAGAGAAATCACGTCAGAGTCCTTTTGAGATCAGTTGTTTGTGCTTTAAAAGAGTTGCTATCAGTAACTTAGCTTTTCTTAAGGCATTTGAAAAGTGCCTCGAAAACAGACCGTTAAGTAGTGTAACAACAGATGAAGAGACAATATAACACTGCGAAGAGGGAACTAATGAAGGAAGAAAGATATAACAAATGAGCCACATCAAACTCAGGTCCTTTGCTGTGGCTAAGGTACATAAGACACCACAGTGTCAGATAGTGAATACAAATAAGCAAGGATGGAGTTGCCTGAAAAGAGCAACACTGCAAAATATTAAAGATTCTAAAATTAAGATATGAGAAGTGTCACATGTTTTTACAAATCTTGATGTCTTTAAAAATTAAAAAATTTGGTTATTTAATTTCTGGCAGTATGCCCAAGTGGCCAAGAAGGCCAGAAGTGTCCTGGCTTGTATCAGGAGTCTTGTGGCCAGCAGGACTAAACAGGTGACTATCCCCCTGTACTGGTGAGTTTGCACCTCGGATACTGTGTTCTGTTTTGGGCTGCTCATTACAAGAAAGACAAGGAGG
>VZRE01000439.1:0-15303 GCA_013396775.1 Cephalopterus ornatus
TGGTTTACCTTTAAACCAACACAACATGTTAACCATCCCTCAGACCAAGTTCATCTAAAATTTGCAAGCATAGAAAAGAAAATTTGTTCAGATCTCTGGGATTCTCATAACTGTGAACCATGGCAAAAAAAATACAATTTCTGACAGCTCAAAATAGATGCTACACAGTTTAGGGCTAAGAAGCATCTTCAGAATATTTCAGTAATATCTGGGAAGTGTTTGCTTTGCTTTCCAGTTTTAATGATTTATTATTTGCTGTGGTTTTTGGAATTCTGAGTTGTACCAAAGAAATATGTTTGTGAGTTAGAGCTTATTAGTGTTGGCACCAGCAAAATACCTGTAATTACAACTAGAGATTAAAAATTAATAGAGTTAATTTGCCACCAAAAGTTTCTGATCAATCCGATGGACTCATCCTGATGCATGGAATTCCAAGAAACACATAGTAAATTACTTTTCTTTTTCATTGCAGCACGTATATCATATAAATTGCTAAAATTAAAAATTGGTATCTACAATACAGAGTGTTCTCAGGAAGTAATTAATTTTTATGCATAGACTAAAAGCCAAGAAATTTTGTGGTGATGTTTTCTTAAAGTACAGGTTTTTTAGCATTATATGAGGTGCTTCAATCTGAAAACTGAAGATTTATCAAAAAATAACTATGCTTAGGGGAATAGTGACAGTTTTCTACAGGAAGAAAAAGCATGTACTTACAGCAAGTAAACAAATCGTTCATTTGTTAGAAGTTCATTGATTTTCAGTTGTAATCGACTGAAAATGCTGTATATGACCAAGAGAAAATATCCTTTTTTTTTTTGACAACTTATATTTTTAGCCCCTATGCTATTTGCGGAGAAAACATCTGTTGTTTTTAGAATTTTACTATGTTTGAGGATGTTACACTACTCACATCAATAGCATTTTTGGTTTCCTGTATTGCTTTACATCTCACCAAATCCAGAAGTCTGTTTCGATTACTTATAATATTTACCTAATCAAATGAATAATTTACAGTGGATTTTTTAAAAAATGTACTTCAAAAAGATTAGCAGCTGATTTTACTGAAAAACACTTGGCCACCTAAACCCACTACTAAATTTAAACAATAACGTTAAGATTAATAATTTTGACTTTTAATAATACATAATATACCATTTATTTTCTATTACTCTGCTCAGCTATTTTGCTCTTGTGGGCGATCATTATGCTGACAGAGATCAGGAATTATATGAAAGGTTCAAGAATAATCTTAACAATGCTTAATTACTAGAAAAAATCGAAGAAATTCATATGTTCTGTTATTACCCCCATATATGGTTATATCTCCTCCCACCTCCTTGTTTGTAACAAACTCCACCCTTGTTCCTCCCCTTGTTGCCTTATTCGGCTGTTATTCCACCCCTTATACCCATATACGTTAAACCCCACCTGCTTTCCAGAGAGTTCCAGGACAGACCCTATAAAAGGGGCTGTCTCCCTGTTAATAAAGCTCACTCCCCACTGGTCCCTGAGACTGTGCGTACGTGTGATTCTTTCTCACTGCGTCATCGTCTTTGGGGCCTAGAGCTAGTGGCGCAGCTTGGCAGCTAGCCGGTTGTCACCTACTGCTCTACCCCCGAGTGGGCCAACCCTTCTCGTCAACGAGCTGCGTCATGCTCTAATTTTTGTCTGGTTTTTAATAGTTTCCATAAAATGTTTTTTGTGTCCTTCGAAGTCTATAACTACATTTGTGGTGGATGCAGGAGGTATCCATGCTTCACTAGTGAAAACACTCATAGGTATCAGGCAGCTTGCTTGGGAGCCCTGGAAGGCACAGCTGGATAGTCCATCCTGCAGTCACAGTCAGTCACGGTGTTCTGCGGATGCTCCTATGCTCCTATGCCTCAGGACTCCTGACACTACCATGTTTTACAGATATGCATAGTGTTTTGCACTCTGAATACGCTAATATCAATTTAGGAAGCCAAACTTATCTTAGAATTTACTGAATTTCAGTTAGAATTATCCAAAACTAGAACTCCGATTCCAGTTCTGTATTGCATTTTCTTAGCTTCCATATCTTACTGTTGGCTCATGTTCTACTTTGCTAGATTGAAGGATTCACCCTAAATGGGGATTTACAAAACAGGTTTCCTTTTAACTTGAGGGCTAACATGGTTTTTGAGAGTTCAACTCATTCTTGAAGCATATTTCTGAAAGCTCTTCAGTTTTTTGCTCTTTCTGAAGTGCAGATAGAGGAAATGGACACAGCAGTTTTCTCATCAGTGTTGCACAGAGATGTCTTCTCACAGCAGTGTTTTGCTGTATATCTGGAAAATTTTAGGGCCACAGGGTTGTATTGAAAATTCACAGCAATTCTTTACAAGGGTTTTCTTTTCTAAAATACCCTCTTTTAACATGACAAGTCTCACGTGAATTTTCTGTATTGATAAAATTAAATGTGCACTCACGCATTTCCCTACAAGGTGGAATAGATTTAGCAGCACAATAAAACCCCTCTGTTATCCCACCTTACCATCTTAGGCAGGTTGTATGCAGTGAGTGAGAGAACTGTGCTTTCAGAGCCATCGAAGAGAAACAGACTAGTAAAAGGTTGGGGAAGGAATACCTCAAAGATATGTTTTCTAGTTGTTTTCTTTTTCTATCTCTTATCACTGTTTTTTTACTAGATCCAATGAGATCCTATAGCTGATGATGGATGGAATGGCATTGTGTTCTCAACATCCCTATGGAAATAAAATGAGTGAAGAAAATATTTTCTTCAAGCCAAAAATAAAGCTAAGTGTAGTAGCTTTCTACTTAAATCACAAAGCAGATTTTGTTTTGTAGCTTCAACAGATTGCTTCAGGAGTGAAATGGTTTTTCAGGCACAATCTACTTAATGTTATAGTAGAAAGTGTCACAATCTGTAGCAAGAACTTAAAAGCATGTGTAATTTGATATTGGAAAAGAATGTGTATTCTTGAGTCAACTATCAAGTAGAACCAGAAGTGGTTGCAGGAAGGACAGGCTTCATAGACAAAAATGTATATAGGCTTTTGGTGTTCTAGAAAGACCAATGATATGATGTCCAAACTGAAATCAACTCCTGCAGGAGCAGAAAGCATAAAATTCCTTATGCAGGGTTGAACTGCATAAAATTCACAAGTGTTCAAATGCAGTTCCCAAGTTAGGATGTTCTTCTAACCACAGCTTACAGTGTTAGAAGTTTCCTGTATTGTCAAATAGTATGGACAGAATAGCTGGATGTTACAGTACCCTTATGATTTTGACATTTTTCAACCAATTTAGAGTCTGAAGAATTCACATAGTTACTGACTCTGCTGTTCTTTCACTTATATGTACATACCGATAGACAGATACATTATTCTTCCCCAAAGATTGTCTGGCAAAATTTGCTCATGGCTTTCCTTAGTATTGTTCCTTTTTTAGAAATCTGCAATTCTGCAGCCAAAAATACGCACATTTTAAGATGCATAAAATGCAGCATAGAAGTATTTGTCTGGTTAGATTATAATTTTTCTTGTTTAAAGAATTAACTATCCCATCTGTGTGGTTGTAGTCTTCTAGTTTATCTGCTTAGTAAATAAAATTACAAGGTCACAGAAACCCCATAACAAAGACTACAAAAATAAAGTAGCAAATCTGTAATAAGATTTAAGATGTTTTATTTACTTTGGGAAAAAAAATACTCCCTAGCACTTTCCACTTAAGTATGGAATATCCACCAAGGCTGATATTTGCTTTTGTTAATTTGCTTAAAAATTACATTCCATTCCCATGGAATTAAAAAGAAAATTGACATAGTATTCTTTGGGCATCAGTCTCCAAATGGTCTTTCACCTTAAGTGTAAGGTATCTGGAAGAGGATTCTCTCCCGTCATATTTTTATCATACTCAGGAATTAGTTCAGGTTGAAGCCTGTGTATCCACAGTTTCAAAAGGATCATTCTGAT
The DNA here is from genome assembly GCA_013396775.1 of Cephalopterus ornatus. NCBI lineage: Eukaryota > Metazoa > Chordata > Aves > Passeriformes > Cotingidae > Cephalopterus > Cephalopterus ornatus. Next base: position 3,960 of record VZRE01000439.1, read on the forward strand.
AAACTAATGTGACTCCTTAGCCTAGTCCAATATCAGGTACCTGAGCTACAACATTTTTTCAAGTACCAACCTAATGTGTGGGATAAGAAAGAGGGAATCTGTTGAAATCTTCTGAAAAAAACAAAACACAGTAGTAAATCCTGGCTTTTTCATGAATACTTATTCCCATGTCCAAAGAGTTTGGAGCATCCCACAAGCATAAGTCCTGTAGCATCAAGATAGCTTAACATCTCAGGACTTGGCCCTGAAAGATTTGTTGATGTAAATTTCCAGTTCCAGTAGTTTGTATCCTGAAAATAAAAGTGTTCAAAAGATACTGCTTGGGCTTTCGGTAGGGTGTTTTGTCAGTTTGGTGAGAAACAACTAATTTTTGATGGCCTGAAGACCATCCAAGATTGCACAAAGTAACTTTAAGGTCAAATGTAAAGGTAGAGTAAAAGAAGAAGAAAAAGGAAAAAAATCCCTCAACACTGAGAAGTGTCCAGATAAAAGTAGATGATAAAGGTCATAAATCAGACATCACTGTCACCCTGAAGCCAGCAACTGTCAAAAAAATTTTCCTTAACCAGAAACATGGTCTGCATTTATCAGTGCCCTCCATGCATGGGACAAATACATCTCAGGGAAAAGAGCAACCAGAAGCCTGAGACACTCCAACCAGAAGCTGTGAGAAACAAGGTGCAATTTTGCCCATTGAGTGTACCAAGAATAGTTTTTTCATAGAATAAAAATATCTTGGATTGGAAGTGACCTTTAAGAAAAACTATTGTAAAGCTATCCACTTGGAACCACCTGCAGTTTTCCTAATAAAAATTGTTTTCTTTTTTAAAATACTAATTTGATATGTTAATTTGTTACAGATGTCCTGAATCATCCTGTTAAATGGAATTTTTTGTGACTTTAGGAGCAGCAGAGTTTTGTCAAAGATTTGCCCTTCCTATCCCTGATAAAAAGAAAAGGGTCAGCTGTGTAGATGGGGTTGTTTGTGTCTTCTAGAAAATGGAAAGAAATCCTTAGCATAATTTGTCCCAGGGCAATGCAGACCTTGTGTTGAGACCCAGAATGATGGATAGCCATAGCTATCTTAAATTTGCACCTTTCCTGTTACTTGTAGCTAAGAATTAGCTGAACAAAATGACATTGAGAAGAATGAAGCATTGGATCTGAAATATAGAACAAGTGATTTAGCAAAATCATAATGATTTTGTTTGGGCAACTGGGAATCACATAGTGGTTTATAGGAACAGGAGCTTTCCAGTGAAAAGTTTGGAGATATTATGTTAACTCCTTAAGCTTCATCTTTCTTCTGTAAGTAGCTCTCTTGCGATATGCTGCCCATTTCTGCTCTTGCAAAGTGCTGCTTCTAATCCCATGCTTCTTTTAATCTTTTCCTTCAGAGTTTTTAATGCATATATGAGGGTGTCAAGTTAGAGGCTACTTCTTGCTGGCTGTCATCTGAATGAGCTTCACAGATCATTCCTTTTTTTTTGCACCTGTGAGAACATTCAAGTGACTACTGACATCCTTTCAATTTGCCTTAGTCTCAACAGGGTTTTCTCTGGTTGCTTCTTAAGTTCAGTGGAGCAAAGAAAGAATGGGAAGCACACTGTGCACTTTAAGTTACAAGACGTGGAAGAGAGGAGGGGAAAATTGTAGGAAGCACACTTCAGAGACATCAGTACAATGCATGAGAGATACATCCAAACGTTAAAATTGTGTGTAACTGGTGAGCTTCTCTGTTGTCTCTTTCTCCTCATAGCAGTTATATTCTTTAATCCATGCTGCCTTTGAAGCACTGACTGTCCTCCGGGTGACCAGTCTACTACACTATCTTCATTGAAGTCCTGACTAGAACTACAGCTCAAGTTTTGCAAGAGAACTGAGGAAGTGGAAGCAAGTGCCTGGTCTTTATTTAGATACTAGGAGCAGGGTGGCTTGTAAGCTGTTGAGTAGGGTCAGATTTTCAACAGTAGAATAGAATACAGGGAAAACTACGTTTTTCCCCCGGTTACTTATGTTTGTTTCCTTATAATCTTGTTTACTTTCAAATAGAAATTTTACTATCAAAAGTCAAGGATAATATCCAGAATGCATAATTTTGCTATTTAAGCAAGATTGCTAAAATAACTTTTCTAATGTTATTGAAAGATGAGGACTCATATTTGCTGTAATCCTATTGACGGCATTTTATTCACATACATTTTCCTCATAATGTTGAATTCAGTTTAAAAACATTTTTTTTTTCCAAATGTAAATGAAGGCAACAGCACTGAAATTCGCCATCTAGAAGCTACACTAAATATAATGTATCTCTGAATTCAAAGCCCTTGAGTTATTTGGAAAGACTGTTATCACCTTCAGTGTGTTTAGGCTAGGCTCTTTTTCAGCGACTGAAAGTAAATCTCTTCCTAACTTTTCATGTTACTTCATTGCAGTAACAAAAAAAATCCTCTCCCTTACCACATAGGAGTCTCCCATTATAACAGGGTGGAGCAGTCAGGCAGGATATGGTAACATAACTTACTAGTCTTCAAGTTCAGAAATCATTTATTTATTATGCTCTAAATATTTACAGAAGCTGCATCTGATTTATATGGATCTCCAAATATACAATCCTTTATGAGATTTTTCCTAGTTGTAAATTCTGTAGTCCTCTGATTTTGTTTTCATTTTTAATTTACTACATTCCCCCAAAGGCTTTCCTTTAACTAGTTTGCTTGTTGTAAATTCAGCAGTGATATTCTTTAAATAAACAGAAGCACAGAACATAATTTCCTGGTAACACTGTTTAGAAAATGGATCAGAATAAGGCCCCAAAGCTATTCTGATGATGAATTAATTATAAGATTCCAGGAAAAACACAGCATTGACATTTTACAAGTTTTGGCATGCAGCCTTGTATAATGCTGCACACTTAATAAAGTTGTTTTGATGCTTAAAGTATGAACAAAGACTTAACCCTCTAAGAATCAAAAAGTATTTTGGCATAATGCAAACTGAAACGGTATCCTCCTATACTCATTTCTCCATTTAAATTGTGGAAATCTATCTTTATTATGCAAACAGAACGAAAGAGTAGCTCTTAAAATGCTAAACCTATGTTACAGTATCTTAACTGGTCTTTTTTCTTATGTATAAACTTTCAGAAGCTTTTTCTTTAACAGTAAACATTTTTTGATCTTTCATCATAAGAATGATCAAGAGAAAAACATACAGTAGTAAACACTTTTAATGTTTTTGCTCCTTATTTTTTCAGTAACAGTTTGTTTGCATTTTTGCTTTACATTTATGCATTTTCAAGTAGTCTGTCTATAATAATGATATACTTCTGTGTCTTCAGCTGAGCAACTCTCTAATATTTAAAATTTCCGTAAATTCTAATATCTCAAAATTCCTGTAAAACCAAGGTAAGATATACCTGTTTTACAGTTTGGGAACTGACACAAATATGCCCAAAGCTGTAATACTCATATGAATACGAATCTCATTCCAATTAATAGAAATTAGATCTCTAATACACTCTTCAATATTTCACCTAAAGAAATAAAACCACCATCTGTTCTTGGCAGGAGGAAGAGAAAATGCCAATGAGTTGCTGTGTGATTTTGTATGCTTTCTTTCTGCTTTCTCTGAAAAGAGCTCTGAATGGAGCAGTCACAGCTATTTTTGTCACCTTTGTCAGTTTAGGAAACATTTCTCAAGCTTTCTCAAGTTGTAGGAGCTGCACAAGTTCATTAATGTTATGCTTTGCCTAACTTTTGAGAGCAGGAACTGTGGTTTACTGGGGTGATTGCTGTGATATGCTGCAGTCAGTTATTTTGTTAGTCTGTTTAATCTTAACTTGACTGTCTGTGATGGAGTTGGTGCTCCATAGCCTCAAAACTTTGACCACACATTGACTGTCAGAGAAATGCTTGTCTCACTGAAGTCTTTGTGAGATGAGGGAATAGAATCACTTGAGTGTGACTGTCTAACACCTGTATGATCCTTACTGATATTCAGCACCATAGGAGAGGGAGCTTTTAGTAGCTCAATACTCTGGTGTTTCTGCATCTACCCTGGCCAAGGGAGTGCCATAGACTGTGAGTAATTCTAAATTCTAAATTGTTTAATAATCTCATAAAATGCAAATGCTGTTATGACAAGGATTTGAATTAGTTCTTGTTTTAATTTGACTGCTTTGTCCAGTTCTGATATTACTTAGCCTTGGGAATTACCTTGATTCTGATGATGTTGGTTTTCAATCATAACGCTTCCTGCACAAAGCCAAAATACTACATTATATATTGAACTGTAACAAAAACTATCTGGATAAAGGACCTCTTTGCAGACAAAGGCATAGATAGTAGCCTGTGCATAAATTGATATTTTCTTCTCCCTCTTGGACACTGGATAACTTGGACTGTTACTTAAGACAAAATAGTATAAACTGGCATAGACCAAGGATGCAGATATGTTTACCTTCTTAGGAATGCCCTGTTTATAATGATATCTCAGAGTTCACTGTGAATTTCTAGAGCTCTTTTAACCTATGTTATCTGTAGAGTAGCTTGGCAAGAATTGAGTATATGACTTCAAAATCTAAATCAATAACACTAGGCTAATTGCAGGTTTTTCTGATGAACCTGTTAGGTACAATGTTTTACTAGAATGCTATCGCTTTTCTGATGATGCTGTAAATAAGAAGTGAACAGCTCATTCACTCTGAGAAAATTCTCTTACCCTCCAAGAAGTAAATACAAAAGAATGAGATATTTTTCACTTACAGTAGAACTGAATTAGTCTCAAACATCAGTACAAAAAATTCATTACAATTGTACCCTGTCAAGCTCTCACTAAATATGTAATCCAAATTTCTGTCCCACGGGGGTTCAATCCAACCATTTTATCACCATTATAAGCATTTATTCCAGTGGGCATTGCATATGCAGACTGTCACATCTTTTTGCTAAGTCAACTTCTTCCCAGTCCTTTCTATTGTTTTCAACATCTTCCTATCCATTTCCATATTTTTCAGTGTCTAACTTTTCTCACTGCTGTTTATCAATAAGCATCTCAGAAGGAATGCTGTTTCCTCATGACCTCAAAGAACAGACAGTTTTTGGTCTCCTCCTCATTTTATAAGTCTCAATATTTACTTTTTTAACATGTTTAAACACACATACTTGCACACATACCTTCTCTCTGTTGAATGTCTTGGGTTTTCTCATGGCCTTCCTTTTCCCTTCTACGTGGTTATCTGATGTGTATTGTCCTTGGACAAGAAGAAAATGGGAATTCAAGAAAATCGGTTAAATGATCAGATTGGTATAACTCTGAGCAAGCCAGTAGTAGCAGTAGCAGCTTAGCTTTGCTGAAGTACCTACTGTAAACAGTAGTTTATCCTCTGTTTGCTGAGTGTAAACTTTGAGTACAAGAGTAATGTTTTTATTAGATTAATTAAAAAACCCAAAACTGGCTAAACATTTTCTTTTTTAGAAAATTAGTATCGTTAAGAAGATATCAATATATTTCTGCTCATTAAAAACAATGTTCTCTTGCACTACTGCCAGGCAGCTATTAGTTTTAGTAAAGGAATAAAAAAGAAACAGCTCTAGGGATCTGGGCAGTACATTTATTTCTCAGTCAAGGTTCTCAGCGTGTTCCATTTACACAAGAGAAAACCCTTCAATTATATGATCCTTAATTTACCCAGGAAATTTCATAAGGAAAATGATTAATTACTTTAAGCAAGCAGTTTTACAGATAATCACAGTTCTTTATTTAAACTGAAAAGCAAAAAGAGATTTTATGAATAAAACATAAAGGAAAAAAATGAAAAAAAAAAGCTTTTAGTTTAATAAATATGAGTTCAGCATTGAAATATTTCTTCAAATAGACAAATTTTGTTAAAATTATACCTCTGTTCATATTAACCATTAATATATGAAATATATGGACTTGGATCATAGGCTTTAGCACAAAGTGTAAATAAAGTTTCTACATATTTTTATTCAGTTCATTTGACCCCAACAACCAGAAACACATTGCATGTGTATATAGAAAACCAGAACTGAAACACAGAGTAGGGTTCTTGTGCTTAGGCGTCCTTGGCATGTATTCAGTGACCTGTTGGTTTTTTTTATACTGCCCAAAACAGCAGTGGGAAAGACTTAAACTTCCCGGGAGAACCACAACCTTAAAGTGAAAGATGTGAGTTACATCCACTGAAGCACGTAGCATTTTCTGTAGCTTTCAGACCACTACCTTTCTCAGAGTTTACATGCTAGAGCAGGCTAACAAAAGCAGGCAGAGAAAGGCCTTAACGATGCCTACTGCTCAGGTTGCTCAAGAACTTTGTGTTCTGAACATAACCATAGTAATTTTACTGTGAAAACCCAAGGCACTTATGATGTTGGATGGCAAATAGGCATCCTGCTTCAGAAGTTCTATTTAGTACTTAAAGGCCAAATTTCTTCTTCAGGTCTAGCCTGAATAACATTTGGGTGAAATATTCTAGGCACTGGAAAAAAAAGAGAAAGAAATTCTGCCCATCTGAAATTCTCACCTTCTGACCATCAAATTCTCATGCTGTCCATATTTTATCTGATGTGGATGAGATATTCACCCCATATAGAGTGTATTTGGTATTATTATTACTAGTGGACCCTGTGTGGTCAGGGGAAGAACAAAACAATGTCCTTCTCAGCACTGAAATTCAAATTTTAGAATTATTAGTTCTTACTGAAACAGAGGTATAAGAAACACCAGCTCTTCTCTGAGAACTCGATATTGATACCTGTTTACATTGAGTAATACACAGTAAAAACGCAGTTTTCAGGAGAAAATTGGAAGAAATGTGCTAGGTTCAGGAAAATAGCTTTCAGAGCTACCCAGATTGTGTTTGTGAGTCTTAGATTGAACGCACAGGACTCTTCTTTTTAGGAGATAACGGAAAGGAATGTGCCTACTTACTCTGGTAGATGGTGGATGGTGTTGCCATTCTGCGGCAGTGGTGTCCTGCTTGTAAAGCATTCTGAATGTCTTGTTAAAGCAGTCAAGTTTCAGCTGAGAGGCATCTCACTTGTGGCATGGGCATTTGCCATCCTGCAGCTCTGATGGACAGATAATGTTTTGCTGGTTTTTAAAATTTTCATCTGCGGTGCAGTTGCATCAATTGATGGGGTTTCTTTCTGAAACTGTGGACTCTGAGGATTTTTTCTTTTAGTAAGAATTGATTATTCTTCTAGCTTTTGCTAGAAGGAGATGTTCATGTTTAAAACCTTTCTTACCAGAATGGGTGTCTCCTCTGAGGAATACTTTTGTTTTCTATTTTTGTATTGACTCAGACCCTTAGGATAACACATCTATTTGGAGCTACAGCTTGAGTGGGTTTGTAGGCTCAATTTAAACGTCAGATTTGAGTGATGGGGTATGACAATGAAGAGATTGGAAAAAAAAAATAAATTGTCTGAAAGCTTTTAAATTTCTTGCAGTGATAATTGCCTTAGTCCTTAAAAGAGAAGGAAAACTAGATACATTAGCTTAAAAGAAAAAAAAAAGAAAAAAGACCTCTTGCAATTCTATTCCATTAATTATGCAAATTTTGCACCTATCCATTACTCTTTCCATCTGCGAACGTATGCTAAAAGAGCATGTGCTATTGATTATTAACTTCAGAGTCACTATATCTAGTAGTCCTCATTTTTTTTTAGTCTTTAACACACAGAACACATTTGGTCATTTGCTGCTCACTCTTCTTTCTCTTCTAGTTTGAGAAATCCTTTACAAATGCTAGAAAAGATAAAAGTGCTTGGCAAGTTAATACACTTCTTGCTTCTAAGGGAAAGAAGTGTGTTACTTTGCAAGAAGTGGTCTGCGAACAAGTTTTTGATGGGAGCCCTTTCAGCCTTTGCCCTGCTTGTCCTTCAGTTTCCCTGTGATCTTGAGTCTAATCATCTTTTCATTTTGTTGCCAGCACGAGTCCCTGTCTGTCACAAATCTGCAGAAGAGCTGAGGCTGGACCCATGCAAGGCTCTGCCCAGATGTCTGAAGACCTCATCTGCCTTTTTTTCCTGATGATGCAATCAGTACCAGACATGTGCAGCATATGTCCCACGTACCCTGTCTTCCTTTGTTCTCCAAGGATGTGGTGTGGTAACCTGAGTCTTGGCTCACCAAAGCCTGATTCATGTCAGCTTCAACCAGCCAAGCTCTTCTGAAACGCCTGTGCTCCATCTGGGATACGTGCCCTGTGCCCTTGCTGTCACATCAGTGCCTTAAGCATTGCCTTGTCTAGACCAAGGGTTTTGCAAGTCCCATTTCTGCCTGGAGAGATGCTCACAAAGCAACAGGTATATCATACTACAGTGGATGCAATTCACTGTGAGTCCGAATACGATGGTTTTGGGATAAGAAGTATGAAGCTTAATGCTTCTATGTGATCTCCTTCTGCCGAGTTCTTGTTTTAATTTTTGTTACTGGTGCTCTAAAACTTTGCCTTATATTTAATTTTAAAAAACCCCACAGGAATGACTCCTAATGATTTTTGTCACTCATGACTAGGTGATTCTGCTAAAAACAAAACAAGATACATAGATTTAAAATTTCTGTTTTCTACTAATGTGCCTTTTGTTGATGGAGAAAAAGAGATGAAAAACATAAAGGCTTGTATACTAACTCTTTAATTTAGAGAACATGCATCCATACAGCCTGAAACTACAGTCTGAGACACAGTTTTGTATGCTTTATGCATTAACACTACACCTGCTCTTCATGGAAGAAAAGGTTACAGGAGGCTTTTGTGTAGCAACAATCTTTCTGAACAAAATAAAACAAAACATACATGGAGACCCATTATTCAGTTCAACAAATTTTTTTTCCTGATGCTGAAAAAAAAACGTGGAAAGTTTTTTGAGAGAAAAATAATGTAATGTAAATGTGCCAGGGGCTCTTCAAATGACCATAAACAATTGTCATATTACAAATCTGGCTCTTTTGTGATGCTGAAGACCCAAAGGATCTTCTGAAAAGTCATGTCCAAGTGAGGCCATTGTAAGAATACATACGACCCTATGTGCCAAGTTAGAATAGTAGAGGAAGTATTGATATTTTTGTTATTTTATTATTTTTGAATACTAGAACTGGGAAGTTACCAATTCCCATCTCAGAATATGTAATTAACACTGTATACATGACATTAGGCATTTCATTAGCAGCAAAATTTCAGTTGTAGCTGATGTATAATAGTTTCTGAAAGTTTTATTTGTTGTAGCTTGCATGAGGCAATCACTATTCTGGCTTCCAAAGGTAACAAGGATAGTAACAGACTATCATAGTAGGGGAGCAGGAGGTGACCACATTTATCATGTTCTGCTGTGAAAACAGAGACATGAGAAGGTTATGTATCTAAAAAGGGAATGATCAATAAAGACATTTCTTAGGATGTTTTGAAAACTGGCTAAGTGTTGTGAAATATGCGCAGAATAGAAGAATGAATTAGGGATGCATTGGTAGTTGGAATTGTTGATAAGGAGTTGTCATTAACGTCCAGAATACAGATAGCAGAGGTAGCTGTTAATATAGCTCGTCACACTCAGCAAGGAAAATCCTGAGCCAGAGTGGATGTGAAGGTGGGCATGTTCATTCACAGTCAAAAAAAAAGGAAAAGAAAAGGAAAAGGAAGAAAAATATAGTGTTAGATTAAGAAAATGAAGGTAACAGTGCAGTGTTTCAGCAAAAAAAAACAAATATGTTTTTATCCACACAGCAGAAAGGAGGAAAAGTCCAACCTGTAGCGGAACATGCAGCAAGCAAGTTGTTTGTCAAAATGCAAGGAAAAAAGGGCATTTCAAAGCGTTAAATTGTATATTAAGAATTGTATAAGACTACAGCAGCATGCTGGGCTACAAAACACCAAGATTAAAATTATGATGCTGTAACTTCATTTGACTTCAGTGGACCTACGATAGTTTACACAGTCTGTAGTCTGACATTTTACATGGTGGTCTGAAACCTACGCCAGAATTTCCAACAGCTTTATAGAAACACACATATTTCCACTCTTGTTCTTCTGTCCCTCATATAAATATACTTGTCATAGAACTCTAAAAAAATGGTGGGTTACACAATTAATCACTGTTATATTAGCAGCACCACACATCTAGGAATTTCCTTATTTGACTTCTAACTTTCTTAATAAAAAGATACCTGTTTTGACAAAATTTCTGTTGCAGGTCATTTGCCTTATTCACCTTTCTACTGTTTATACTTAAATTGCCATTTTGAAGTAAAGAAAACATTTCAAGCATGGAAACTATTGCCATTTTTCTCCATTACGCTGTGGATTACACACACTCAGTGTGTGAGTTATAAAGGGAATAATTATACAATTTATATTCTTTCTGGGCCCAAATTAGCAGGTGCTTTGAGGTAAAACACAGATGACTCTCCTATAACCAGACTGATGTTGCAAACAAGATAGCTAAAAAGTGCCTGGAGTTATTTTCAAATGAATTTATATTAGAACAGTGTCCAATATTCTTTATTACATGGTGAAAACACTTGGAGCAAATAGAACGATGGAGTTTTTTATTCTCCATAGCCTTCATTCAAGTGTTCTAGGTAATGTTATTTATATTTATTTTTTGTTTTATAAAAATTAACTTTTGAGAGTGATATATCAATCTGCTTATAACCTTTTCTTTTCTAACAGAGTTAGTCCACATTTTAAAAGTACAAGACTATGTATGGTGAGGTCTTTTAGCTCTGAGTCCTTTTCATGAGCCCTATGGTCAGTCAAATTGTACTGAACATTATTCATGTCATATAGGCTATATCTGTAATTACCTGCTTGATTGCATTTACAAGTTCCCAAGATCCAAGTCAACCACTCATACTGTGTTCTCAGTTTCATTTCCAAAACGGGAATTGGGCTGTTTATTCTCTTAGAGTCTTTTTTTCTTGGATGACTGAATCATGATCAAGCCAAACAGTTGTTTTAAAAGCAAAGTTTTGGTAATTATTTTGACCACTATAATAACTGTAATTTTAAACTTCATTGCTTTAGAAACTTCATTATACAAACCATGTTTTTTACATGATGAAAAGACATGGATAATTTTTCCATCTGTGTGTGTATTTAATTTTTCACACCTGATCTATTGATTCATTCAAAGTATGTTACTTTATTGCTTTCATTTTACTTGGTTCAAACCACACTTGGGACAAAGTGTGATGATTTACTTCTCAAATCTGCTAAAAATGAGTGAATTAGATGCTTACCAAATACAGTATTAAATTAAACTGAACAAGAAGTATATTGAAAATGTCAACATTTGCACCTGAAGAAGTCTTCCATCATCCC
>VZRE01000440.1:0-36265 GCA_013396775.1 Cephalopterus ornatus
GCTTGTTGGGTAGTGGAAGGCGTAAGGAGGTGACACGATCGGAATGACCTGTTGGCCAATTTTCAACTTCGGAGACAATAGAGTTTTTGATCATGAAGCCAACTCTTGAAAGATGCCTTTCAGTTCTGGGTTTACCTGACCAAAAGTGTGTATAACCGGCACCACGTTCTCTGAGGCTGCCTTCCTCATGGAGACGAACCTCACTGAGAGCAGCAATATTGATGTTGAGTCGTGACAGTTCGCGGGCAATTAGAGCAGAACGACGCTCAGGACGTCCACTATCCGCATTATCAAGCATGCTTCTGATGTTCCAGCATGCGAGTGTCAGTTTGGAAACACCTTTGAAGGCAGGTGAATGCCTTGGACTCTTAGCCTTTATCTTTGTATGACCGCAACAGAAGATGCCCGTTGGTCGCGGTTAACCAACCGGGTGAGGAGTGGAGATGAGCTTTGTTTAGGCCACCTTTTCTAGGCCCCTCTCCGTGTGGAGCAAGCAGTGCTCTCCTTGAAAAAGGCTGCTTGGTCATTCAGGATGCTGCCGAATGAGACTGTCATCTCCGGGGTCAGTCTCAGGCGACTAATGTCCTGAACTGCCTGCATGCAGGGTTGGGTCTGCGGCTTCCAGTGCACCTTTCACCTGCCGTTTCATCCCTCGCCTGTCACTACAGGGCTTTGCTAACGCGGGTATGGCCTTCAAGCCTGCGCAGTGGATTTTATTTTATGTGAGGCACAGTGTGCGCAGAACCGTTCCTGCCCTTTACTCCTAAGGTTCATCTGCCAGGGCCTAGCAAGCTTGGACGGTGGCAGCGAAGCCCTTAGGACGTAGGTTTAATTAGAGTGACCTTCTCTTAGATGGATGACCTTACAGGGCTAAGCAAGCTCCATCTGCCCAGGTTTGAAGTTAGAGTTGTCCTTCTCCTAGGATGACTGCCGGAAGGCTAACGAGCCCATCCTGCCCATGGATAATAAAGACAATACAGTGGCACTGATTCAATAATATTTGTATACTTGTTCTACGCTGAACTATGACTAGCATTTAATCATATTACCAAAAACTTTTAAGCCTCTGGTCTTTGGCCTTCTTTCCTCTACCACAGAAAATCAGAGGTGAGATAGTTACAAACTCATTGATCTCTTTGAAATTAGGCCCAAGTAAATTCTGTTTGCTGGTATTCACAGCTTTCTTCATCCTTGCACCAGCTCTCTGACAGAGCAGGAGGCACGCATGTGAGTCAAATGTTCAGCCCATAAGAAGGAAAATATCTCATCAACAATATATTATTAAAGGTTGCAGATTTAGCACAACTTTCAGAGAGACTGGAAATTTTCAGGCATAATGGCCTAGTCTACTTTGGTTAATTAATCACTATAACTTTTGGCATGGGATGTGTTATTTCAACACATTAACTATTGAAAATATATTTTTATATTTATATAAGGGTATATAAGATCAGGGGCTCTTGCGTTACCTGCGCAGCCACGCAGAGCCAGGCTCCCAGCATCCAGGAGCCGCCGGGGGTGAGGAGTGGAGAGGAGAAACTTTGGAGCACACAGAGGTTTGCCAGTCCAATTTGGGGGACAAGGAGGGGGTCGGACAGGCCGTGCGGTCCCCAGACCGGTGAGAGGGCGGGACAGGGTTGTTTGGGGTTTTTTTGGTTTTGGTGGGGGTTTTTTGTTGGTTTGTTTGTTTGTTTGTTTGTTTTTTCCCGGTGGTTGGGGGGCTTAGGCTGGGCTGGGAACGTGGGAGTTACCCAAGCCCCGTGTGGGTGCGGGGACACCTTATCTGTGTGCCCACCCTGCCCAGGTGAACTGAGTATGGGACTGCTTTTGTTCCAGTATTGCTGAGATAAGGTTGGAATGTGCTGAACCTGACTCTCCTGTGGCTGTTGTCCAGGAACAATCTGATTAGCTGCCCTGAGGCTATTGCCCAGGAACGGTTTGCTTCAGAATTACAGTGTCCTGAAAGGGTCTATAGGGCAAGGGTATGTCCCTGGGTTTGAGTGCAGGAGGCTGGGGGAGAAAGTAGGGAGTGTAAGGCTTGCCCTCTCCCTTTAGAGGGGGAGAAGTGCATGTGCCCCTATGAGGTTGTGAGCTGTGCTGGCGGTGGTATATACCTCCGGCAGGGTCTCCCATGCCAGACAGGTCAAAACTGAAGGAACACCCAGTACATAGCACAGTAATTTTCTGGCTGATGGTAAACTCACCTTGAACGAACACAGCAAAGAAGGTTTCAGATAGGCACCCAAAATAAGCACCTTAAATATGTAGCAAAGGTGGCCTTGCCATGAGGCTTCCTCAAAGCCAGGCAATTCCACATCCCTGGAAGTGTTCAAGGCCGGGTTGGATGAGGCTTGGAGCAACCTGCCCGTGGCAGGGGGCTGGAACTGGATGGGCCACCTTCCAACCCAGGCCATTCTATGATTCTAAAATAAGGACAAGCTGGTAACCTCTCAACATTTCACTTTCCTGATCAAAGCAGTAACTCACCAAACACCTCTCCTCATTGCTCATACCTCTCTCTACGTTTTCCTTGGAAATGAAACAAAACCTGGGAAAGTCCATCTACCCGTGGTGCCTGTCACCACCTTCCCGCCAAAGCTGCTCCTGTGCTGACAGCGGGTGGCAAGAGAAGACATCCTCCATGTGAGATGCTGCTGGCATGAGAACCTACAAAACAAAAACATGTGTCACCAGTGGCTGGGCTGGATGCGGGTCCTTCTACTTCAAGAACAGTCAGTCTGATGCATTGAGGAATCAAAGCTGCTGTGCCAGAGGACAAAAAAACAAATCTCCCAAAGAATTAGATTGCTCTGAAGACAGGGAGGAAGCCTAATGCAGATTAACTGTGACTTGGGAGAGGAAACCAGTGAAAGAAATGCTAGTGTTGGTGGATGGTGCTTGAGGGTTGCTTGGCATCCCTCTGCTCTCTGCTTGGAGGACCAGAGACCCCTGAGTGTTCGATAAAACAGGGAAAACCACACACAGAGTAAAGCAAGACAATCCAAGCTTTGAGACCCAGCTCCAAAGAGGAAGAGGAGCTGGTTGGTGGGCAGGCTCCAGCTCCACAAGTGCTGATGCACACTGGTGCAGCCCATGGAGGTAAAGCTGGGCTTTGAGCTGGAGCATAAGTTATCTTGGATACAGGACCTTGTCCTGTGGCTGCCTGGCTGGGCAGCAGCAGTTTGTCAGAGGGACAGGATGGCAAAGGTCACATACATTTGGAGCGGGTTGTATGAGGCACGCCGCACCTGGACTTGCTCACAGAAGGATAAAATACCCCCTTGTGAAAGCTGATCAGGCTCGATGCACTCAAAAGCTCTGGCTTTGCAGCGCGGGTTCAGATGAAAGGAACACCCTTGGGGTGACAGTGCAGAGGGCCTGTTCACAGCTGGTTTGGGAGCAAGGAGTTAGGACAGACCATCATCCACTGTGAACTCATCCTCTCCGTGTACCTCCTCCCTAGGAGCAGTGATGTGCCAGCCCAGGGGGAAGGGGGCAGCATGTTATTTACAGACCTCAGAGAGCCAGAACATGTCCAGTCAGGCTTTGCTGGCACTCAGGCTCACTCCTACCGAGTTTTGCTCCCATAGACCCATAAAGACTATCCCTGTTCCAGCTTGCTTGGAGCTGACAGGTGACTTGCTGCTTGGTAGCACAGGAGTTTTTTAGGGACAAGCACACTGTTGTTCTGCCTTGTGGAAATTATGTGATTTTCACGTGTCCCCATTGCAGGATGAATGAATGAGACATTTGACAGAGGACACATTTGTTAGGCTGGCAAGCCCACTGGCTCCGGGTTTTATATGGAGAGCTGAAGGCTGTTTTTCCACTCATTTCTGCCATGAGTGGTTGGAAAGGGTGATAAACAGCAACAGTCACCAGGCAAAGCCATCCCCACCTCTTTCTACGCCAGTACAGGTTGATCTTTCACATCCAGGGACATCCCCAGACGAGGGGCTGCAGCAGGATCCTGGTACCACGAGATCTGCAGGTGCTGGTTGCCCAAAGAGATGCCTAAAGGTGGGGCAAGGTGCATTTTCGCAGAGGTTTCCCATTAACTGTGAGACGCTTCCAGCAGCAGCAGGGAGGATAACAACCTCCTGAGCCTCCACAAACAATGTTTGCTCCCCAAAACTGAGCTACAGGACAAAGAAAGACTCAGGTTCTCCTTTGGCTCTGTAAAAGCAGGCTGGCTTCCTCAGCAAAAAATAAAAACAAACAAAAACAAACAAAACCAAACCAAAACCAACCAAACAACGAACTCACTCACGAAACTTAGGAACTTCAGCAACACAACATCATCTTCTCCAGGAAAATAATTTGCTAATGCTTTTTTTTACCCCCTTTTACCCCAGTTGTAAGCAGGAGCTTGCATTTGGTCACATGTGCAGCTTTAGCAGATGAAATTGGGCTTTTTTTCTCACTCTTGAAAATAACTTCAATACCAAATTAGGGTCTCTCACTTTCTTACTAGTTTGTATTTGACTGCATGGGAATAACCTGGCAGTGCCAAGGAACTGATGTTTGCTTAAAGAAAAACTCTCCAATAGAGCTCTCATGCAGAAAAATCCATTGCTCTGAAAATTGCCTAGACCAACTTCAGCTGAGTTTCTAGATGGATTTGGGCAAAACCCTCGGTTTTTTAGCTTCCAAAGGAGCTCCAGCCATTTACAGGGGGAAAATCCAGCAGCTCCCATATGATGCCTCATCAGCTGTACCCAAATTAGTGAACAGCACGGTGGAAACAAGACAGTTCTACCTCCTTGTTAGAAACTCAGGGTCTTCAGACACCTCAAACAAACAAACATCTCAAGCACAAGTTGTTCCATATGCTCAGTGTAAATCATGGAGAAGCCCCTGAGGAATAAATACATACTGGCCACATACATGCTATTTCCTGGGTTTTTTTTTAGTGCTAACTCCAAACAAAACAGCCATGATGTGGAGATGTTGTTTATATCAGCTCCCCATCAACTGACGGGATGTTTATAAAGAAGAGAGCAGGATTACGCAGCACAGACCCATGTGCCCATCCAGTGGGACTCCCGTGGCTCCAGGGAGACCTCACAGCACCTTCTGGTGCCTAAAGGAGCTCCAGGAGACCTGGAGAGGGACTTGGGACAAGAGATGGAGGAACAGGACAAGTAGGAATGGCTTTAAACTGACAAAGGTCAGGGTTAGATGGCATATTTGGAAGGAATTCTTCCCCGTGAGGGTGGGGAGGCCCTGGCACAGGTTGCCCAGAGAAGTTGTGGCTACCCCTGGATCCCTGGAAGTGTCCAAGGCCAGGTTGGATGTGGCTTGGAGCAACCTGGGATAGTGGAAGGTGTCCCTGCCCATGGCAGGGGGTGGAATGAAATAAGCTTTAATGTCCCTTCCAACCTAAACGATTCTGTGCTCCCATGGAAAGAGATGGAGAAGGGATTCAACTCCTCAAATCCATGTGCTCACCTTGAGCAGAATGCTCTGTCAAGTCAAGAGTGTGGCCCAGTTTTCTCAGCTGAATTAAGCCTGTTCAGCTTTGCTCCAAAGATTAAAAAGTAGCAACATTTTAGACAGATCACCTGGCAGGATGCTCACAGCATATTTCAGTCACATAAAAGCCCACATGGGCAAGATAAAATATTTTTTTTCTTATGTCTTTAATAGGGAACCCTAACAGGAACATACCCTTGGGGTCTGGGATATATGGCACATCAAGAGAGAGCTCTACATTTCCAGGGCTCTCCTCTCCCTTTTATCATAACACATGATTTTTGCTCTTTGCCACTGGTGCACAATGACCACAGGTTTCCAATGAACTGGCTGCAGCAAATTCTCATGTCTTTTTTTTCCCCTCCATATCTTCGTGACTAACACAGCACTCATTCATGGGTATAAATAATTCCCTATAATTCCTTTCTGAGTACAAATAATTCCCTATAATTCCTATTCGGCTCGTCTGCCGTTACATCATCCTGTCCGCGTGGGCAGTGAATATTTCTGGCTTCTCCCCGACTCCAACTCTTTTCAAGCCACCTCACCTCTCTCCCCATAATTAGTAACAGGCTTTTCCATCACAAAAGTTGGAAGTTTCATTGAACTGTTGAAATTCAGCCCATTTCAAACAGCTTTTATGCAGCTAAGGGCTTCCAAGTTGCCACAGGGCTTGGATGCCAGGACTTTGAAAGATTTTTTTTGATCCCCTTGTGCAAGGCTTGCCATGGAGAAGGATCCCCGACAAGAAAACAGGAGCGACCCAAAACAATGGCTGGCAAGGTCTATGTTGGCCAAAACACATCTTGTGCTCCCTGAATTATCTCTTATTCTGGAGAAGAGCGTAGTTATCTCTCACAGAAGCGGAGCATCACAGTTCACAGCACAATTTACTGACCTAGAAGCTGCACGTTGTATGAGAGGGGGAAACATCCACTTTATTTATATATTTCACAGTAGTTTGTTCCCTGTAATCACAGAAGCTGAAAATCCCTTCAAAGCAGAAGGGCTTTTTGCAGGATGCAGTTGGTCAGGGCTCCAAGTTTCACGTTTTGAATTACCATCTCTCCTGGATTAAGAGTATATATACACTCAGAGTATATGCACACACAGCCTGGGGCGGGCTTGCTTTTGTTGCTGAGATTTCTAAGAGGGGAAAAAAAATCTCATAGAATCATAAAATTATAAAATGGTTTGGGTTGGAAGGGACCTGAAAGCCCATCTTGTTCCAACCCCTGCCATGAGCAGGGACACCTGCCACTAGCCCAGGTCGCTCCAAGCCCAGTCCAACCTGGCCTTGGACACTTCCAGGGATGGGAAGGAGGTTTTACAGAGGTATTTTAACATCTTGGCCAATGCCGCTGGATGGAAAGGGCAGAGCTCTCATCTTTCCTTAATTCCCACTCTGACCTGCCCATCCAGAGATGCTCTTGCCCTTTTCCCTGGCTTTTTCAAAGGCTAGAGAGGTACTATATATAGTACTAGGTATTAGATACCTAGAGAGGTATCGAATGCAACAGAAATACAAGAAATATTTGCACAGAGGCAGACAGACAAACAGAAAGAGAAGGAGAAAAGCAGAACCAGGAAAAGCTTCAGGAAAATATTTCCTGGACCACTTCCTAACTGGGGTGCTAGCGGTATGGGAAGCAACTGGATAAAAGCAACAGCAAATCGTTTGAAACTAATGACAACCATTTATTGCGAGCAAAATTAAAATGTAATTTGCAGCCCTGCCCTTGTTCCTGCAGAGCAGCTCTTTGCATTGATTTGCAAGCAGGAGAAAGATGGGTGTGAAGGGCCCAGCCGGACCCCACGTCTCCAATCCACTGTGCAGATGCTCTGCCGGGGATGGAGAAGTAACAGAGCAACCCTTGGTTTTGGTGGTAGTCCTTGATTTCAGAGTGAGCAGCAGCCCCACCTTGCAGAAGCGGTTTTTACTTGAGGGGAAAAAGATGACTTTGGGTTTGGTGGCTGCCCAAGGAGTCCCTGAAGGAAAAGCCAGCAGATGGTGCTCAAGGATGGAGCCAAAGTGGGATGCTCCTGGGTGCCCCCGACCCGGAGCCAGCCCCTCTGAGCTTGTGTGAATCACGTGGGGCAAATCCACAGAGCTGCTTAAATCAGGGGTAAAAACGGCCCAGCTGAAGCACATCAGCAAAGAACTGCAAAACTTCACCACTCTCTGCTAGTTTCACTGAAGTTTTTTATGAGGGGTTCAAGCTGGGACACCAAGGTCCCCTTTGCATCCAGGCAGTGATGTAGCACACATGGCTTTTTTTTTTTTTTGTCATGGGTAGAAAGAGAATTCCTCAAAACCCTTCTCCTGACGCATAGTATTAATCACGTCTAGTTATTAATACACCGGGGAGAAAATCTTGCTAAACTTAGTCCCAGCAGCCTCTACAAATTACCACTGTGATGTGATTCAGTCTTTTACTAATTATCAGAGGGTTTGTTGGTGTCTGGGGCTGGAAAGTAGTCTGTCCCTGCAGATGTCACCCCCTCCCCCCGGGTGTCACCCCCAGAATGTCACAGCAGCCACAGAAGGGACCTGCCCGGCTTCCCTGTGTCTGCCAGGATGGACTGGGAGCGCTTCTCTGGGGGTCACCAACACAAACGCAGAGGGAACTGCTGAAGGAAGGATTGGAAAGGATTGTGAGTGAACGGGGAAAAAAGTAACCCCACCCCAAAATGCCCTGAGCATCCTGACTGGTTGCTCCCCAACTGTGTGCCTGTGACAAATCCCCTTTTTGGAAAGGAAAACCTCTCATCTTGGTTATTACAGCCATAAAGGCAGTTAGATGGGACCTGAACAGCTCTTACAGCCTCATTAATTATTGGAGCACTGGTAAAAGTAATTTCAATATTAAAACCATATTAAGACAAAGAAAAAAAAAAGGAACAAATGCTAACACCACAACAAGAAATGACTCTATCTTCCAAGTTAAATATGTTCTTAAGTGAGCTGTGATAGGCACTCAACACAGGTTGTGCCCATTTTACTAGTACTGTTACATTATTCATCTGGAATCCTCTATCTTGGCTGTTTTCACTACAGTTCTGAGGGTGCCTGGAGCTTTCCTGTGGTTTGTTCTTCTGGGGTTTTTTTCAGTCAAATAAAATGCTTCCCTGTGCTCCTTCATTGCCACACAGAAAATTCCGGTTTTCAAAGGTGTATCTGAAATAAAGGCAATAAAGATCCCAGCTGCTATTGAATTAATATGACCAGACCACACGGGTTACCACTGGTGGTGGCAAACTGGAACCACTGGACCCCATTTGGTGGGTGTAATTCTTCATACAGGTAACAGCATCCACACTCATGAGCTGCTGCTTTACTGGGATGCTGGTACTGCTGAATCACAGAATGGCCTGTGCTGGAAGGGACCTTAAGGATCATCTCACTCCCACCCCTTGCCATGGGCAGGGACACCTTCAACTAGACCAGGTTAATCTAGGGCCTGTCCAACCAGGCCTTGAACACTTCCAGGGGTGAGGCAGCCCACCTGGGCTCTCTGCCTGACATCCAAAATCACCTGGAAAAGCCCTTGGTTTGGATGCTTCTGCTGACATAATGCCCCTCCATCAGATGTATTTTATCCTCCCACAGCTGCCCCTCACCCACTTTGAGTGAAAATAAAAATTAAAAAAATTAAAATAAAATAAAAATAACCTGCTTGTCAGCGCTTACCAGCTGCTCGCAGTCCCACCATCCCTGTTCAGCACCCACCGACAGACCCCCAGCAAGGAGCTTTAGCTCCCTCTGCCAGGCGCATTTGTTATTTGGGAACACCCTGCCTTTGAGCTCCAGCCTGACAGATTTGGAAGGGGGACACGACACCCTGCTTTCTTTGAGGCTCGAGGCAGGGGAGGTTCACTCTGGATCCTACTGTGAGGTCGGCGTTCAGTCTCTGCCAGCACCAAGCCAAGCACCATTGCTAGAACAAGCTACTGCATCACTCCAAGGGCTCAGCACTTTCCTGAAACATTCCAGCTATTCCTTTATGGGTCTGGTTTTGCGAACAGGACAAAACCAAGAGCAAACATCATAAATCTCCATTTGAAAGGAGGAGAACTTGACTGTTTGATTCCAGGGACTCCATCTGTGTTCCAGCCTTATATGGAACCAAACAAGAGCAAGAGATAAGAATTAATGTTTCCATACCCTTTCTTGAAAAAAAAAAAAAACAAAAACAAAAAAAAACAACAAAAAACCAGTCCAGGCTGAAATGTTTAACTTTGGCCAGTGATCTGCTCCCGCTCAAGGAGGAGGAATAAAATTAATCCCAAATTTATTAGGCTCTGCCGAATAAAAGGTTAAAGGTATTCTTTCATATTATATAAGTTTAAAAACTTCCAGACTCAATTTGTTGCCTTTTAAACTTTTCCTTTAAACCTATAAGTATTTTAAGATACGTATCTTTATGCTAAGGAATTACCTTTTATTTGTAAGTTATACTATAACATAAATCCCCCACTTCTTCCTCCTCATCTGGGTAGGTAAAAAACTCCTGCTGTTTTCAGTAGGAAACAGCAGATTTCAATAAGAAACCCTATGAAGAGACCCTCCTGCTATGTAGATGCTCGTGACTGTTCAGGGGGAGAGGCTGAGCTTCCCGCAGCCTCGAGCATCTCGGAACGGTGCTTCGCCGGAGCCCTGCATAACTCAGTATGGTCCTTGGCACGTCCTGGCTCCTGCAGATACGCAAGCCGAGCCCTTCCTGACCAAAAGGCATAGTTTAATCGGCTCCTTCTATTCCACAGGGCTTTTTTTTTTTTTTTTCCTTTTTTCATTTTTTTATACATTTCTTCTCACAGACGAGGGGGAAGCACTTCGGGTACCGCATGGCCAGCGCGGGAAGGGGAACCCACACAGTGCGGCGGCGTCCCCCGAGGCCGCGGGGGGGGGGACCGTGTGTGATGAGGAGCTCTGACCTCAGCCCAGGAACGAACCATCTGGATCCCATTTGCGGCGCCGGCTGGCCCGGCCCCCCAGCACTCCCGCGCCAGCCGCCTCCTCCGGCCGCGCTCAGACCCACGGCAGCCGCCGCGCAGGGACCAGCGCATCCCTTCCCCTCATCCCGCCAGTGCCTGTCACCCCACGGAGCGAGGCAAGCAGCCACCGGGAAGGCTGAGCAGCACCGCACGCCATGAAGCAAGGGTGAGAGGCGCTTCGGAGCAGAAAACCCTGGAATAAGCAACTTTTTTGGAGGTTTGCTCAGGGGTAAGTGTTGCTTTCTGCGCGGGAGCCCTTAGCCTGGGCTATAGCCCTAGCCAGCTGCTGTGCCATTTTTCCCCTCCTCAGCGAGGTGTTAGTACTTGGGGAGTTTTCAAGGAATTTTGGACAAAACCCATTCCCAGGTTTGCATCAGTCTTGGAAAAGCAGGGGACGGGGGGGGCGATTCTGCCGGCTTACTACCCTGGGAGTCTCTCCCGGAGCCGATGCACTGCAGCTGTACAGGGACACGCCTGTCCCTGCCGCTGCAGGTGAATTAATTCATTCAAAAGAACTCAGCAGAGTATTTCCCCTGCTACTATAGGACGAGTTTTGCTTTTGATGCCTCGAAATCACTGTAGCGGCAGTCTAATGGGATCGTAGCAGAATGACATGGGAAGCAGTGCCCCAAGGAGGGCACGTAATAATTTTGGAGAGCCTCTTGGGCACAAGGAGGTGGGAGCATGAATGGGACCCTGCAAGGAGCGTGGCTAAGGGGTGTCTCAGTGGCTCTTTCTGGCTCCCAGGGCTCGCGGGGTGTTTGATAGCTACCCTCACCCCTGCTGTCCCAAGGTGAGGCAGGATGAACCGGTCAGAGATGCTGGTCAGCCCATCTGTGCCACTCGAGTCCTACTGCCACTGCTCCGGGGTGGGCCAGCATGTGGCTCCGAGAATAATCCTCATCCTCTTGTGGTCATCCCCAGAGAGGGAAATGAGCCAAACAGCCTTTCCCCTAAGGGAATGGGCTCTCCAGCCTTGCTGTCAGCTCCTGTCTCCACAGCTCCTGTCCACACTCCCTCCCGCCTTCCCCAGCCCTTTTCCCCCGTAGCCCTGGTTGCCCTTGGCTCCCTGGGGTTTTGACACAGCAATGCTCTTGCTGAGGGGGCGGCTCTGACTAATGCTGGAGACACCCTGCCACCGTCCCGCTGGGCTCAGCAAAGCCCTGCCTTCCCAGCTGGAGCCTGGAGCGACAAATGGTTGTGGCCAAACTGGTTTCCTGACCAAGCACGGGGGCCAAAACTGGCTGGACCAGAGGTAGCCAAAGCCGCTCTGGTTCCAGTGGGTGTACTGGGAAACTATCAGTTCATTTCTGGTTGCTGTGATGATTCATGTGCGCTCTCAGGGGAGGAATCCTGCATTTTTTAAACGTCTGGCTTTACCCCATTACTTACTGGTTTCAGGGAGAAAAAAAGTCAGTGTTTGTGGTTGGATAATTACTGTGCTTACACAGTGCTGTTTCTGGGGCACAACCACCCAGTTTAGGAGGTTTGTGGAGGACAGACAGATGTCTCCAGCCTGAGTCTGTTGCAAGGAGCTGGGGGATTCCTCCAAGGCCATGTAGGAATGCAGTGGCAGAGGAGAGACTCAACTCTGCACTTCCCTGGCACCATCCGTTGAGTCACCAGTATCAGAGCTCAGGGAAACAGACTTTTCATCCCTAAACTTACACCTTCATTCCATCCTGCTCTTTGCAGAGAGGTTGACCATGACCGGAGCTGTGATTGCATTTTTAGGACAGGAGCAGAGGGCTTTGTGCTTGTTGCCACCACATTGCCATTCATTCATTCATTCCCTTTCCATTTTCCAGCACTCTTCCCATTCCCCTTTCTGGTTTTTCAAACATTCCTACCACTTTCCATTCAAATGTATTAACTTTCCCTGATTTCAGGGTGAGCTAAACCAGCCCCTGCTTTACTTCCACATGTCAAACGGGGGGGGGAAGTTCCTCTTCTACTTTTGCTACGTGCCTGTCCAGGAGCAGGAGGCACGGGAAGGGAACATCTTATTCCTTCCATTAGTACAAACTGTGGTAACTGCGCAGCCTTGCCAGCCTTGGACTGTATTCCCGCAGCCTGGATGTGCTGGATTTCCAGGGGTGAGGCTGTCCCTGTGCTGGGCGTGCACGGCAGAGGGTGGCAGTGCATGCCTGGTCTCTGCTGTGAATCACAGCCAGCCTTACCCCTCCGCGTGCCCATCACTTTTTCCACGTTTTTAAGTGCTCTGTGTTCCACATTAAGCAGCCGATTTGTTTGGGTGGAGAGGCTCCGGGAGGCTTCAGTTACTATACATAAAGAGTCATTGATCTTTGAGGGAGTTTCCTCGTCTTTTTTAGCAAATACTCCCTTTCCCCTTATTAACGACTCTATTTTAGTCTCAGCCTTAGGATGAAGAAAACAACTGGATTTTAAGCCAGCAGCATGCTTAGAAGGACAAAAATGAGTATGTGATTCATATCAAACACTGACAGCCAGGGAACTAGCCTGGGTAGGATACAAACACAGCCTAACACTGTTACTTTGCTGAATCAGAGCTCACAAGGTTTGCAAAAGCAGGAAGATTTTCCACCCTTTCAGGCTTGTTTGCTCTTAATATTCAGGTCTACCTTTGTAGGAATAAATGTTTTCAGGTGCAGCCCTCAGCCCAACAAGCCTCACCTTCCCAGTGCCACATGGCAGCAACCTTAATAGAAACACTTCAAAAGAGCCCATGCAAATTTAAATGGCTCCACCTGTAGCCATGAATAAATCCAGGATCTGTCCTATTCAAGCTCATCCTGAGCCTCTAGAAGTAGCTTTGCTTCTCCTAGATGCTGTGGACTCAGGTGAGATTCAGTGCTCTGTGATGAAGAGGCATGGGACACTTATGTCCCTTGGAAAGATAACGCAGCTGTTTCACATGGAAAAATCCTGGCATTTAGCCTCACATGTGCTCAGATCACTGCCAGGAGTGGCTCTTGGTCAACACTTTGCCCAGCTCAGAGAAATTTAACAGGGTATTCATCCAGACAAGAGAGAAGCATGCAATGTGTGCCTCCATGGCTCCATGTCAGGAGTTCAGATTTCTCCTCCCTGCTTGCTCTGCAGCTGTGACCAGACGCGTATCCCACTGCTGGGGGTGCAAATAGCTGTTCTGGGTGGGCACCCACTTTCAAGCCACTGGCAAGGCTTACAGCAGCCTCTTGTCTTCACTTCCTATGGATGTATATACAGCAGAGAAAAGCCAAGCCAAGGGGAGTTGAGGCCGAGCAGTTTGGTTGGGAAACAGGGTGATGATGGGCAAGGGGAGATCCCTACAAAGCAAACTGAGATGAAGGCAAAAGCAACTTGGTTTTGACTCTGACATCCCTGTGAGACAGACTTTTAGGAGGGTCTGGAGGATGCTCACAGCATCTCATCTTCTGCACCATCTCTGGGATGATGCTTTGCCCTCCCAGATCCCCTTTCAGGAAACCTGTCAGGACCCAGCTGCAGATCCACCTCTTTCTCCCAGTACGACATGATGCACCCCCCATGCACAAGGAATTTAGGAGGTGACATTATTTCTCAGGGTTTTACTCAGTATATTCTTTGGGGATGCTCCAGGGCTGGGCAGGAAAATTGGACCCCATGTACTGCGGTTTGAGGCAGTGGGGCATCCCAAAGTCCCTGGCTGTGACAGGTGGCAAAGCTGCACGAGGCCAAGCCCAAACCCAGGCCATTTATCCCCAGAAAAGCATGCCAGTTATAGCTCTGCCTACCATGCTTGCTTTGAGTTCCCGGCCCTTTCCCAGAGGCTGCTCAGCTCTGCACAGCACGAATGTGTCCCTGGGAGGGGGAGATGATGGGAACAAATGTCACAAATACAATCTCAGGATGGTTTGGACCTTAGAGACCATCTTGTTCCACCCGCTGCCATGGGCAGGGACACCTTCCACCAGCCCAGGTTGCTCCAAGCCCCGTCCAACCTGGCCGTGCACACTTCCAGGGATGGGGCAGCCACAGCTTCTCTGGGCAACCTATGCCAGGGCCTCCCCACCCTCACAGGGAAGAATTTCTTGCCAATATCCCATCTAACCCTGCCCTCTGCCAGTTTGAAGCCATTCCCCCTCGTCCTATCACTCCCTGACTTTATCAAAATATAAGTCACTGATTTTGGATTTCCTGCTTATCACATGCCAAGAGTCAGTTCTGTCTACCTCAGCCCTTTAACCTTATAAAAACCATCGAACTACAAAATGCCAGGACAGAAAACCCTTCTGACAGCTTATTGCTTTCTCTTAAGAGTCCAGCATGACAGATAACATCAGTGCCTGAAAGCACTGCCCAGCTGAGAATTCAGATTTAAGAGGGATTTTGCAACATCAGTTATTCCCTCTACCTGCTATTGCACCTATCTATATCCCTGAATGACACACATCACATTCCTATGGCCAAAGCCAGAGATGCTTCCCCTCCTTCCCAAAGCCAGGCAGCCCAGGTCAGAGGCAGATAGAATGAACCAAAGTGGTATGCAACAGCTGCAGTAATTTTTCCCTGCCTTTTATGTTTTACTTTCTAAGTCTTCTCATCTGCTTTGCACTCTCACAGATTTTCTTTTAAATACACTCTAGTGGAAAAAAAAACAACCCACACACACAAGCACATGATTGCTTAGAAAGTGAATTTGAAACATTCCCTCAAGGGGGGAAAAAAAAAAAAAGAAAAAAAGATGTAAAATGTCAAATTTTGTGCACAGAGGAATATGCAATATGCAAAAAATAGCTGCTGGGGAAAATATTTAAGGAAATCACTTCATTGTGTGAGGGATAGGAATGATTGCTTTCTGAGAGCACTATTAGGAACAGATGTATTTCTTCTGATGGAGGACATACTGTAATATTAAGAGGTCAGCACACACTGTATAAACTCTAGACACACATAAAACCTTCAGATTATTTAAGGCTACAGGAGTTAGTCTTTTAGCACATGAATCATGAAGAAACTGGCACCCCACATTTTGGTGCTAGTTCTTAACAGTTTAGGAAAACTCTTCCCTTTCCTAAAGACACTCAGGAGTCAGTTTTTTCAGCTTATTTTTCCAGCTTGCAGTGTTTATATCAAATGCTTCACCAGAGCTTTCACCCCCTCCCAGGACTGCAAGGGACTTTCCAGTTAAAAAATGAAACAAATCCAGCATCAAATTGCCTTACTCAAGATATAATATTGAAAATCCGAAAACCCAGGAGAGTAAAGTTGCAAAACAAATACCTGCCATAAGAATGGATGTTTTTCCATGATGCTGAAGCTCATCTCTTGTTGATGAACAAGTCCCTCTGCTTTCACAGGACTATGATGTGACCACGATGGAGGTCACAGAGAAAGCTGGAAATAGATCTGGAGGCCTCCGAAAGGCTCAGATGGGAAAGGAGGTGATTAAAAAGAGTACCCAATTTATTATTGCTTGGGACAAGCATTGTATTTCCCAGTTAGGGAAAAGAAATAAAAGCTGAGACGAAGTGTTGCTTTGGCATACTGTGTTATCCAGGTTCATCTAGTGGTGCCCATGGGCTGTGGGCAGGTCACAGGGGATCCCATGGGCAGGGGGGATTTTGTATCACCAGGGGGTTTCGCTTCTCTCTTCTGCTGCATTTCATGGCTGTAAACAGGCTCTGTGCAGCTGCTCAATGTAAAAACCCCAAAGCTCCCAAATGTTTGCTTCAGTCCTGTCATTTATTAGCTGGCAAGACATTAATTTTCACTGGTTTATCCTGATGCTCTGCTCGTCCCCAGCTGTTGCTGGGGTAGGCTGCCAGCATTCAAATACACAGGATGATAACATAACTTCCTATGTTTTGGAAAAGAATTATGAGCACTTTGACAGCATACATTTATTTTAATGGGCTGGTTTTCCTTAACATGAATTTTAGTTCATATTTTTCATTCATTGCTAGCAGCATTTTAAATCTGTGACATCCCAGCCTTAAGGGGAAGGGAGCACCCAAGATTCTTGGATGCTCAGGGTTGAAAGGAAAGACAAAAGTCAGAGGGTCCACAAAAGCTTACACAGTTTTATTAGTAAATTATACATTTGGCATGGAAATTAGTCTGTCAGACCCTGATCTCTGACATACACATTAGCTCCCTTATCTTAGAACCATAGAATCAGAGAATATCCTGAGTTGGAAGGGACCCACAAAGATCATGGAAGTCCAACTCCTGGCCCTGCATGGGCCACCCCAACAATCCCACCATGTGCCTGACAGCTCTTCTTGGCTTCTACACACTCCCAATGGGTGCTGCAAGGCAAACCCCTCTCCAAAAACTTGCAGCTCTTCCTAAATCTCTTCTTCTCGGAGGGGAGATGCTCCAATGGGGTTGGATGGGTGGTTGTCATGAGCTCAGTGCTTTTTTGCAAACCTCAGCTCTGAGACCTACAGAACTTTCTGTATCTGTGTGCTCAGGGGTCAAACCCCATGGCTCATCCTGCATCCATGGGGAAGCAGAGCCTTTCCCTCTCCATGTGCCCTTTGGGTGAAACTAGTTTTTCCAAGAGCAAGCTGTCCATCAGGGAAACAGTCCAGCAGAGCAGGTTTGCTCCCACTGGAGGCACTGGTGGGTTGGGCTTGCAGTAGAACAGCCAGGGGGATGGACTGGTGCCAGCTCACAAATGTGAATTTTTAATTTATTTATGAATGACAGCGATACCTCTGGGCTGCAGCAGCTGCCTCTGTGGATTGAGGGATTGCCAATAACAGGGAAGACTTGCTGTGTCTTAACTAACATTGTGTGCTAAGTGCTGGCTCTGGGCACCTGTCAAATGTCTCTCCATCTGGCATCGTTACTGTTATTATTATTCTTATCATTATAATTCTTACTCACAAATGTGGGGGGAAAAGTTGAAGATAGCTTTTTCCAAACTCATAAATGCCAGTGTCAGGATCAAGTCAGGTTTTGGGAAACCAAGTGGAAGTTGTCCCCTCCCTTCCACTAAACTGCCCTATGATAGCCCTGAGGAGTGTTTCTTCAATGAAAGTGGGGTTAGTTGTTTATTTCCAAATTTCCGCAAATTCCCAGCTCTTGGTTCCATTTCCAGCCATGCCAGCAATGGCCATCAGTGTACTTACCATGGCTTTCCTCAAAAAGGGGGCTAGCTTTCCCCCTAGCCCTCGCAGGCTCTTGTATTGGTCATAACTCTCTGGATTGTTGGAATTGGCAAGGATGGTATTAAGAAAATTGAATTACCTTTTTTTTTTTTTTTGATGATGATGACCTGGTTAACAGTTTGATGTATTTGAGTCACTTTTGGCTGGTTTGAGTAATTGAGCTCCTTTTGGGGAATGAAAAGTATTAAATCACTGTGTTCCCTTTTGGGAGGATATTTTCTCAGTTAAGCAAGCCTTGCTGGTTTCTGCTCTGTATGCTTGGAAATGAAGGTTAAATAATAAATTGGTCATCTCCATGACAACAGAAACACAGCTTTCCTGACAGACACATTGTTTCAGAAGGCTTGCCAGGTGGATCACAGATAACAAACTTGCTTAAATTATATTTTTGGCTCCAAGAGATAAAATATTATTCCTGGGGCCTTTCCAAAATACAATCAGCCAGCACAGGCTATTCCATCACTGAAGCTGTGAGCCTGGGGGAGTCCAAAGCCCTTTTGCTGTACAGCCAGATCATGTGGTTCAGTTGGGTCTGGAGTATTTAAATTTCCATTTGTACATTTGGAACAGCTGAAAAGGTGAGCTGAGGCTAAGTGAGATGTTCATGGCAATTGCTATGGTGTTTAGAAAAATAAAGTAAGAAATGACAACAGCAAGAGGGAACATCTTGGCCAGGATGTTTCCGCTGGTCGTCCATGGGTGAGGAGGGCAGGTGAGAGGCAGTGACATATTTTGATGGTAGAAATGTGTAGGCTCAGCAATTTCCTATGTATTCGGTATTACCTGGGACAGCACAGGCAAGAGAAAGTCATCTCAGTCCACGGGGGTGATTAAATGTCAATTATGTGAGTGAGGATTCCTCTTGCAAAGGATTGCTTGCTACAAAGAAGACTGCCCAGCAGTAAAATATTTTCTTTCCTGCCAAAGTGCCACAAAAGCCTTGTAATACAACATGGTTTTGGCTTTTCTATCTCATGCCTCATCCGTGCCTGGCCAGCACTGCTGTTGTTTCTCACTTTCCCGGTTTTTCTCCCTTAGGTCTCACACTGGGTGCTTTGAAACAAAGAGAATAAACGGAAAACTCAGATAAAAGACCAAAATGAGGAAACACCGACATTTGCCCTTTGTGGCAATGTTTTGCCTCCTATTCCCAGGCTTTTGTTTGGTTCGTGCCCAGCAGCAGGCAGGTAAGACCAGACTGCTTCCCCTGACTTTGGTCCTGTACAAACGAGCCACTAGCTCACCCTGTTTGGTTTTTAACATGCATGTTGATGGTATGTCGTGGATTGATGACCTTCTGCTCCGCAGCTCCCACCTCGCTGAGGGTCCTTTAGGACCCAGACCTTACCAGTGCGCACGGTGCCTTCCCGAGCATGTCGCTGGCCCGTGCCGTGCCTTTGAGGATGCTCTGCAGGGGACTGGCCTGTGGGGTGTGCACCCAGGGTGGCCCCGAGAGGGTTTTCACGTGGGCAGAGCTGTTCTACCCTCCTTGCATGTGTAGGACGGCTTTTAGCAGTGAGAGGAGCGCTGCCACTGTCCTGCAGGAAGGCTGCTTTAAGAGGAGGTGCTGGTGCCTTTGGGACCAGAGCTGGTGTCACTGTGGGGGGCATTAACAGCAGAAAAAACATGGAAAACTCATGCCAGCACCCAGGCTGCTTAAACCAGGGAGCCCTTCCTTCCCTGAGAACCACCACAGAGCCAGCAAAGCCCTGAGTCAGCAAAAAACGTGCAGGACACCGTGGGCAGCTAGAAATGGAATGAGCCTAAATTCACATGAGGAGCTGCCAGCATATTTATCTGGCTCAGGGCTGGTGCGCAAACCTGTGAGGTGAGGGTCTGGGAGGGGAGAAGCACCTCGGCTCCCCCTCCCTGGGAAGGGTAGGTCGCATGCTGTCCCCTCCTGTCCCCCAGCACTGCGGTGTCAGGGCGCTGACGGCTGCCTGGTTGTTCTCCAGCGCTTCTCGTTCTGCTGCGGGCGATGAGGGGAAGCTCAGCTTCACTGTCACCGTGCGGAAGGGGCTGTTGGTTGTTTGGGCGAGGAGGAGGAGGAGGTGGAGGAGGCGTGCTTGTGCTGACCATAGAAAATCCTAAACCTCCATCTGTTTTTTTAAAGCTGTCAAAACCGTTGCCGTGGCTGATATAATATTTCTAGTGGATTCCTCCTGGAGCGTTGGGAAGGAACACTTCCAACTTGTTCGAGAGTTTCTGTATGATGTTGTAAAAGCTTTAGATGTGGGAGGAAATGATTTTCGCTTTGCCCTGGTCCAGTTCAGCGGAAACCCCCACACAGAGTTCCAGTTAAATACATACCCCTCTACCCGAGACGTCCTGTCCCATATTGCCAACATGCCTTACGCAGGGGGAGGCACCAAGCCTGGAAAAGGATTAGAGTACCTAATCGAGAATCATCTCACTAAAGCTGCTGGAAGCAGAGCCAGTGAAGGCGTCCCCCAGGTTATTATAGTGTTAACGGACGGACGGCCGCAGGATGATGTGGCTCTGCCATCATCTGTCCTTAAATCAGCCCGTGTAAACATGTTTGCGGTCGGCGTGCAGGATGCAGTGGAAGGGGAGCTAAAGGAAATAGCAAGCGAACCCTTCGATACGCACCGTTTCAACCTAGAGAATTTTACTGCTCTCCACGGCATAGTTGGGGACTTAGTGGCAAGTGTCCGCTCATCCATGACTCCAGAAAAGGCTGGGGCCAAAGGACTGGTTAAAGACATCACAGGTAATGGCTGGCTGGTGGTATCTGCTGGCGTTGTGCTGTTTGAAGCCTTTGTAGGGACAAGACTGAGATGGACGTTCAGAGGTTTAAAAATAAAGGTTTGAAGGGTGTGGCCCGGTGTTTGTAGCTGCCGAGCGTGCTGTTGTTTGCAGACCAAGCTGGCTGGCATCCCTGTCAGAGGTGCCGGGAGTTAGCGCAGGAGTCCTTGGATGGGCAGCAACATGTTGTGCCCGTCCTTTGGCACACGTGGCATGGAAACGCAAATGCAGGGAGCCCTGCAGAGTTATTAAATTACTCCATGCTGTTCACTCCCAAGGCAGGGAAATAGGGCCAGAACACACCAGACCTCATGGTGACCCTGACCAAAAACCCTCTGGAGACCAGTAAGGTCACTGCTGATTGCAGGGGCACCATGCAGGATGTCACCTTACAGCTAATGGGGGAGAGACAGGCAATGTGCCACTCCCAGAAGTCACATTCTTGGCTGAAGACAGCAAAAGAAGTTAGGTGGAGAACTTCTCTGTTGAAATCTCCACCCCTGAGCTGGCCCTTAGCCCCTCTCCCCATGCACTTGGAGAAGGCGTGTGGTTGGAGAGTCATGGGAATGCCTTCTCTACAAGCCGATGGCTTCCACCTGCTGGAGTGCTGGACCCTTCCCACAACCGAAACCTCCCTCCAAGCCACACTGGCTTCAATGGACCTGCACTGACCGCAAGACAGGGGCCCAATTTTCCTGAAAAAGAAATAAGACAGTCTCCCTCCGTCCCTCCTCTGTTTATGAAAATCCAGCATGGAAAGGGCCTTCTGAGCAGCTTTGTTGTGTTTCAAAACAGAAGTCCTGGAGATCAAACCTTTCTTTTTATTCCTGAGACTCCATCTGAAGGTCAATAGCTTGTGGGGTGACATAAGGCAACGGGAGTGTGATGAGGCAGCGTAACATTAATCTCCCTGTGTTGTCTTGCCTATTAACCCTCACGCCAGCCCCACTGGGTGCTCTCCATCTCTGCATGACACCGAGCAACACCAAAAGACTGTGCTCATGTGTGTTTTTATTGTGCAAAGCGCTTGACAGGGCAACTATCCAGGCCACGTGAAAGCCACAGGGGAGTAGCTGCCCCAGAAACATGACAAAAGGCTCACCAATGCTAAGAAAATTATACCAATATATGTGGAAAATGGATGTTACACCCAACCTGATGACAGCACTTCAGTGGCTGTTGAGCATCTTCGCCATGAAGGACCCCAGTTGTTCCTTTCTGAAATCAAAGAGGAATTGGTCTGTGGCAGCTGGCTGTCCTCCTCTGGGCCATGCCAGCAGGTAACCCCATAGTGTGGAGTCACTGACATTTCTTTAAAAGCATTAAAGCCAAAATCCTACTTTGTGTATATCATGAATTTCCAAGTTTGTTTCTACTCAGAGATATTTTTTGCAAGTATTTCCTTCCTCTCCTATAACACAAATTTCAAAAAATTCTACTATTGTAGTTTTGCCCCTGTGTGACTTCCATGGGCGATACACAGAGTATCATTAAACATGGGAATAGCTGTTACAGGTCCTAAACCTTGGATGACAGTAGATTGGAAAGCATGGTACAAATAACTGTTAGCATAAGAGTTCAAGAAGTCATTTATTGAGCTGATAACTCCACATGGCAATAACACGCATAAAAGTGCCATGGATGTTATGTTAGAAATGAGCCCTAAGAGGAAGTGGAAATGTAAAAAAATCCCAGTCCCATAGTGGTTCCTGTGGAGAGAGCCAAAAGATTTGGTCTGTGGCAGTCCCCAGAGCTGACTCGTAAGTATGACCGTCAGCCCCGAGTTTGCCCTGATGGATTTGTTAAAGCTGAGCTCTCTGTCTCATCTGACCTTCCTTGCTTAGTTGTGTAACCAGCATGCTTTTACTTGTTCTCCACACCGGCTTGTTCCATAAATGTGCACTGAAGTACAAGGTTTTTTTACAGTGATGACAAATTATCCAACACATCTGTTTCAGATCTGTTTTCTCTCTGGTGGGAGCGGCCCAAGCTGATGTGATGGCACCCGTTAGTGGCTGAAATCTTGCTCCTCGAAAGAGATAAGCAGCCCTGGGCACAACCACTTTGAGATTTCCCTTTAATCTGTATGATGAAGTAGAACGTGTACATCCCAACTGAAAATGGCACAGTAAAGACAGCCCTAAGCACCCCTAAATTTTGTCTCCAGGGAGAAATAAATCCTGTACCTCTTT
This sequence comes from Cephalopterus ornatus, assembly GCA_013396775.1. Lineage (NCBI taxonomy): Eukaryota > Metazoa > Chordata > Aves > Passeriformes > Cotingidae > Cephalopterus > Cephalopterus ornatus. The sequence goes on from VZRE01000440.1 coordinate 22,550, forward strand.
GCTGAACCCTGTTGAAGTTCTCCAAGCCAACGCTGGCTATTGAGTTGGCCCAGTGGAGTGATGGTGCCCTGGAGACCTTGTTGCTGGAATTGCAGCATTATTTGAATCTTTGGAGGGCATTGCAGTAAATGAAAACGTTTACAGAAGAGCAATCAAGCAGGCAATAAATAAACAAATAAATAGATTATTAGCACTGCTGGTTAATAGCAAAGACCTCAGGTTTATTCCTGGCCTTGCCAAACTACGTATCAGTTTTTCTACTGGTTTCAAAAGTTGAGAGCTGATTGATATTTCTAAATGCTGCTTGTCATTCATTTGCAAATAGTCTGAAATTTGAGTTCTTCACAAGATTGGAGATCAATAGCATAAAAATATCCTAGCATGCTTTGGGGGTCTTCTTCCCCCCTTCTTTTTTCCACCCCTACAGCTCTTGGTAAGGTTGATGGTAAAATTAGTTGAGCAAAAGGAGTGAGAACAGACACCAGGGCATTTTGGATCTGCTTTGGTAAGTCTCACAACAGAAATGCTCCCCCTCAACACCATGTTCATGCCATATACAAGCTTTGTTTGGTGTGTATATATTCTCAGCAAATGCTTGTTATCTTCTGGATATGGTCACAACAAATAGAGTTGGATAATTGTGTCATGACTGATTTCATCACCCTTTTTTAACCTGATTCTGCATTCTTTGATTGAATATCCAGAGTCCATAGGGAAAAATACAGACCAGACCCCTCTAGCAATACTCAACCTATCCTTGTGCATAATATTTAAAGTGAGACAATTTTTTCATGGCCTGGGTTGAGAATTTTGTGGGTCCACCTTGCTGGACAAATAACACTGGTTGGATGCTGGCAGCTGGTCAAAGAGTTACAGTGCAAGAAAAACAACCAAAACCTTTTCCATTGTTTCTAACAAATGTGTTTCAAATAATACTCCTTCATGGTGGGAGAAGCCAGTATATTCAGCCTCTGTGTTTAACCAGAAAAGAGCAGAATTGTGACAGAGAGGCTGAAACGTTCCATGCATCCAGTGAATGCTGGCTTTTTAGCTTCCAAAAAATGATAGACTGCAATGATAAAAAACCCCAGTGAATATTACTGTCCTCACCTGCCATTTTTGGTGTGAACTGCCACCAAAATCCACCTTTTTCTTGTGGCCCTGTCTAAACATTTGGACAGTACTGCTGGTATGGATCTTGGTTTCCCAAATTTTTATTTTGTCAAGTTTTCTCCTTGTGTGCCAGTACTGCTGACCTCTGTGTAAATACAGCCACTGGCTCAGGTTGTGTCCACTGAAGCCCTCTCTTGATGAGTCGTGGATGCTACTGGGAAGGGGCTGGGAGCCTGTATTCAATCAGAATGCAGAACTAAGAGGCAAACATCACCTCCTCAGTGATCACTTGTTTTGTTTTCTCATTTTTGTGTTTCTTACTGGTTTTCCAAGAAACATGTCAGAACACTGTACAACCGCATGTAATCACCCATTTTAATGCTTTCACCTTTTGCATTTCTTTTTTTTAAAGCTCAAGAGTCTGCTGACCTTATTTTCCTTATTGATGGATCAAACAACATCGGAAGTGTCAATTTTCAAGCCATACGTGATTTCCTTGTAAATTTGATTGAAAGCCTCAGAGTTGGAGCTCAGCAGATACACATTGGGGTGGTGCAGTATAGTGATCAACCCAGAACCGAGTTCGCTTTGAACAGCTACTCCACAAAAGCGGATGTTCTGGATGCCGTGAAGGCACTCGGCTTCCGCGGTGGCGAGGAAGCGAACACCGGTGCAGCACTGGAGTTTGTGGTGGAGAACCTCTTCACCCAGGCGGGAGGCAGCAGGATAGAGGAAGCGGTGCCTCAGATTTTAGTGCTGATAAGTGGTGGAGAGTCTAGTGATGATATCCGAGAGGGCTTGTTAGCGGTGAAGCAAGCTGGTGTGTTTTCGTTTAGCATTGGGGTCCTGAATGCTGACAGTGCAGAGCTGCAGCAGATTGCTACTGATGGAAGCTTCGCATATACTGCCCTGGATATCCGTAACCTTGATGCTCTTCGAGAATTATTACTGCCCAACATTGTTGGAGTGGCCCAAAGACTCATTTTGTTAGCGGCCCCAACCATTGTGACCGAAGGTATGTATGTCTTTCTAGACCATTGCATTTCCATGAATCGATGAATGAATGAGCTTTTGCACACCTTACAAACATATTTAGCTCTTTAGTTTTCTAAAGAATTGGGTTTTTTTCAATTCATCTCTCTGGTCTGGTTATGGACAAACAATGGGAAAGACAAATAGTCCTGTGGCTAATGTGCAAAATTCATTGAACCAGTGAGTTATCTTTCAAAAGCCACGAGGTTTTGTTGCAATAAATCACATGAAATGGTGTTTTAAAGGACAGAAGCAGAGTATAAAACAAAGAGTATGAAAAGGCTCATACAATCCTTATTGGGGTATCTAAGCACCATGGGAATAAATACTACAGCACTGTCAGCTGTAAAACATTTATGTCGTGTAAGCTTATATTATATGTCAGTTGAAAGTGTCATGAGAATAAAATGTGACTGGGGAAGCTAACAGGGATGTTAATGGATCCCTGTTTTCCAGAGTTGAAGTTATCAGCTTGCTAAAACAGTAGAATTCCATACCTCATGGAAGCTGTGGGCTGTCCTTGGGAAAAGGGTGAAATTCCTGTGTTACTAACTTTGTTAAAAGGCAAGCAGCCCTTAGTGCTTCTGAAGTGAAATACCTACCTGGCTAACATAACCCTTTGATCCATTAGCTGAGAAAATTTACAGCTTTTCACAAGGCCATGGGACATCAAAGTGTGGGTGTCAACATTCCACTTAGGTCACTTTGTCACCCTTAAGCCCCATTGACATTATTTCTGGACTAGCATTAGATTGGGTGCAGTAGAATAAAGAATACCTGGATTTGTAGACCAAGTAGGTGATTACAAGTTTCTCACCTTCTGCGTTTAGGACTAATTTAAATTCACTGATGGAGAGGTTTTATGAAAGACACAATGTGTTATATTTCAGAGGCCTCTGGAGAGGGCCAGGCTGGAGTTGCTGCACTTCATTAACAGGATGCTTAATGCACACAGCACTTTTGGGATCCTATTGCCAATCTGGAGTTCTGTACACACTGTTCCTCATGATGTATGTCGACATATAAAACTGCATTCCAGATATCTTCACTGATCTATGTCTAAACATGATTGCTGTCCCATGGCTCAAATCAAAGGGAGGAATTTGCCTAAAAGATCATTTTATGACCTTGGCTTGATTATTCCAGGAAAGAACATAAAGAGCTTTTTCTTGTAGCATCCTACAAGGACCATATTTAGCTAAGTAAGATGAAGTCAGCATGTCGAGCTAAAATGTGCATGCTGGGACTCCTGCAAGTCAATGGAAAACCTCTCTTTCCTCCCCTCTGATTTTTAACAGTTTGAATGGCAAGATTAAAAATGTGGGTATGTTTGGTTTCATCTGCACTTGCCTATTTCTCACTGAGAATTGGTGGAAGGTACTACAGCAGCATTGGCCCATGCAATTACACATAGATGGATATGCTAAATGGAGAAGTCGCTATTTTCAAAGGAGTTTAGGGAATTTCCTATCCCTAGCACCCATGGAAATCAATTTTGACTGCTCTGCTTGGTTTGCATCAGCATCTTGGAAGCCTGGAGCATAAAACATTGGTTTGGGAGACACGCCATAGCCTGAAGTGGGTGGCAGACTCATTGGTGTGCCATGTGTTCCTGTGAAATACTGAAGTTACCTCACTTCACTTTAGCTCTCTGGCTGTACACTCATCCTCCTGGGATGAATAGATATCTAAAAGTGACTTTCTGCCTCTCTTCTCCTCCATCCTTCAACTACTGGGGGAGCCTGGATGATTAAATTAGATGAGGTGCTTCACCAAAGGTAGCTGAGATGGCAATGAGGAGGGAACTATGCAGGGTTTGATGCTGACACCCTCTTACATTCCCAACTTCTGGAGTCAAAGATGCAGTGCTTTGATCCCAAGTCCTTTGAAATTCTTGGGAGACTTGCCATCAGCTGTACAGAGCTTTGGATTAAACACTAGGAGATGTGTACAGCCTTGCTTGAAGGCTTTTGCTCTAATTGTATCCATTGAAATTAGCATCGTGTGTTGTTTCTTCCTCTGGGTTTTGGTTTTTGTTCTTGCATTCCTCTAAGGAATCACAGTGCAGGATTTGAGAGCTGCAAGAAGAATGAGTAGTGGAGGGAGCTCTTTCTAAATGCCCTTTGATGTTTTCCCCAAACCTCTATATAAAGTCAAAAGTTTCCAGGGTCTCCATTTTTGGGTTTCTAGCTGCTGACAGGCTTAGGACATGCTTTGGACTCTCTTCTGGGTGATGCAAAGCAGAGATTTCAACCCTTGTTATCAATTTGAAAAGTTTCCTGTTTTCAGCCCTCTCCTCCTTGGAGTAACTGATGAGATAAAAAGCCTGGCTGGAGGGATGAATGCCGGAAGTCACGGCTCTGGGAATGGGATCATTGAAACAAATGCTCATTGCTTTGTGTGTAGCTCTGTTATGACAGCCTGGGCAGCCAAATGCAGCTCACTGACAACTCACACAAGGCTGTGACTCAGGGAGGGCACCACCACGTTCACTTTGGGGCATGTTCTCATCATTTTGTGTCCGACAGCAACGCGGTGGGCAATTTTAAACTTCATTTTTGACAATTGGTCCATAATGAAACTATTTCCAGCACGACTCTGGGAGAGGCTTTTGCAAAGGCTCAGGCTTGCTGGTGGAGGTAGGTCTCTTGGGGTCTGAGGGCAGAGGGGCAGCCAAATCACAGGCATCATGCCAGCTCTAAATCACTCCTTAGAGTAGCCTGGCCTCAGGTACTCACCCATACTGAAAAACCTGACAGCCATCAGCCTTTGGGAGCACTGCTGTCCCTGGCCAGCTGGTGTCTGGCCAAGGAGGACTGCAGCCAAAGCTTTGTTCTTCGCTGAAATCCAAAGTAAACAGCCTCCAGGCAGAGGAGCCCTGATGGGCTGAGGGGCTGCTCTTCTACATCCAGGCAGGGCAAGGCAATGTTTGCTACTGCTTGCCCTGAGGGCTGGTGAGATCCCAAACACGCCAGGTCTCCTCTTCCCCCAGGCTCTGTACTGGGCATAGCAGTGAGCCTGGGAGGTGATGGACCTGCCTGCTTGAATATTGACTCCATCTCAGGAGTCAATCTCAGGAGTCTCTTAGGTGGATAGGTGCTGTAAGGACACCCCAAGTCCATAGCACAATGAGTCATAATGCTCAGCATAACTTGGAAGCAGCACAGGGTTTCCTCTTTAACATCAATGGAATGAAATCAGGGACATGATGATGTGAGTGGGATCATCTAAAAGATGGTATTAAGATTAGGCCCCGTGATGATCATGTGGAATGCTGTTATCATAATGGTATTGGTTTTGTTAATATTTACCTTTTTAAAAATATATTTGCTGTATTAATTATGATGATGCTTTGGTTCTAATGCTGCACAACAGGGTTTTTTCCCTGCCTAATTATCCTTCTTCAAAGTGCCAGGGCACTGGAATGCTCTTCCATGATTGAGCTAGCTGTGCCAAGAAAAATTCTAACATGTTTTTGTTAGATAAGGAATAAAATGTAGGATTTGAAGACCCAAAATCAGGTATGTTGAGTAAGTGGAGACTGTTCTTTACTTGTGTCATTGATCTTGGGAACTAATCCTTCTGAGACGCATTATTCAGATGGTTTCACTGCAGATAGAGGGAGCATCACCTGCTTATTTTATCTCCTGTGCCAGCTGAGTGCCAAGATTCCTCCTCATTGTTTGGCTTTCATTCTTTGCTTTGACAGGTATAGACATTTAAATATTAAAGCCTGTAAACAACACCATTTTTTGCCACTCTTCAGCTCTTCTGCGTTTTAGAAAGGGGAAACATTCAGATTTACTATTAGCCCTCTGTTAGAATCTAAAGAGCAATTATGTTTTGAAAGCAAGAGCCATTTAAAGGTGTTGAGATTAACAGTACTTCAAGCAAACAAGAAGTTCTAAACATTGCTGAACTGTTGATATAGAAATGATGCAGAGTGTGGTGAAGACTGCTGCTAACCTGATGTCCATGTGTTACTTGCAGTTATTGAAGTGAACAAGAAGGATATAGTCTTCCTGATAGATGGCTCAACTGCTCTGGGGGCTGCCCCCTTTAACTCAATTCGTGATTTCGTTGCCAAAATTGTCCAGAGGCTGGAGGTTGGACCTGACCTGATCCAAGTGGCGGTGGCACAGTACGCAGACACGGTGAAGCCAGAGTTCTATTTTAACACCCACCAGACCAGAAAGGATGTGATGACTAACGTGAGGAGGATGAAGCTCATGGGTGGCACGACACTCAACACTGGCTCAGCACTGGACTTCGTGAGGAGCAACTTCTTCACCAGTGCTGCTGGGTGCAGGATGGAGGAGGGGGTGCTCCCCATGCTGGTGCTCATCACTGGGGGTAAGTCCAGGGATGCTGTTGACCAGGCCGCTGCAGAGATGAAAAGGAACCGGATAGTGATCCTTGCTGTGGGGTCGAGGAACGCTGACCTGGCAGAACTGCAAGAAATTGCCCATGAGAGAGATTTTGTGTTCAACCCAGAGGACTTCCGCCTTCAGTTCATGCAAGCCATTCTACCTCAGGTGCTGTCACCTATCCGGACACTCTCAGGAGGACTGATTGTCCAAGAACCGCCCTCAGGTAATTAATTGCCTTTTTCTAATTAAGGAAATATGGTTTATATGTTTGTCAACCCATTTCTATGCCATGTGGAGATAATGGGGGGAAAAAATCATCAAACACATGTTCCAGCATGGTTAAATGTCTCTTCGTTTAGTAAGTGCATGGTTGGTGAGCTTGGTAGTGCGGTTGTTGTTCCTGAAGATTTTTGTCCTGTTTCATATTTGTCACCAAGGCCTGGATGTGGAAGATGTGCTTTACTAGTTAAGTACCAAAATTGTTCAGCAGAGGCTTTTGCCCTCACTTAGCTTTTGTGTAACCTATTAATGGGACACACGGGGAATGTTAAAATCTCTTCCTCAGTTTGAGAATCACTGGTGGTGGGTATTTGCTCAGGAGCATAGATGTTTCTTTGGAGTGTGAAGAACATAAGCCCATTTGTTCATGGAGATGTCCAGAGAAAGCTACCCTGACACTGTTGGACTGAGACTCACCCTTTAAGAACATATTTACAGTTTCCTTATCATTTACTAAGCTCAAGCCCTAAGAGGTGTAATTGAAAATATTGCAGTGTTGTTTTTCATTTAGTGTGTTTAGAAGATGATTCAAAGTCTCATGGAGCCAGTGGATTCTTTTTAGTTGGTCTTGCCATTGACACCAGTAGACTTTGGAAGCAATCCAGCTGCTAGGGTCATGTCTCCCCTGCACTTCAAGGCATGTTCTGGGTGCATAGAGATTTTATGCCAAATTTCTCAGGATTTCTTTCCCATAGAGATGTTTGAGGTCAAGTCCATGTTGCACTAGATCAGATTTGAACCTTGCATTTCCCTCTCATGGCATTAAAAAAACAGGACTTCTTCCAGCTCCCAGTAAGGTCAATAGTGAGGTTCCCATCGGTGTCAGTGGCTGTTGAACCATGTCCATATTTCTTCTACCTTAAAAAGTAATTTAAAATTATAAATGACGTGCAAAAGAAACAGAATGTTTGGAAAGAGCCCATAAAGAATTAACGCCTATGGCTGATCTATGTGCAGAGCAGACATTTTGAGATCAGTTTACCAATACTTGTCCTTAATTAAGAAGAATATCACAGGACTTATCATTTAATAAGCTTTGTTTCAGAGTGTGTTTCCTGCTAATACAGTTTTGCATGGCTATACACCAAATCTTGCACTTTTATTTTTCAATGTAAATTAAAAATGTTTCTATATTTCCCTGTTTAAAGCTCATTTGAGCAGCTTCTCTTTTTTCCAGTCTTTTTGTTCTACTGTACTCGCAGCTATTCACATACATAATAAGCAAGGGATCAGATCCTACTCCTTTAAATTATTGATAGCAGTAACAAAACTGATTTTGACACTGGGCGCTTCCATTTTAGCTGGATATTGTCTCACCCTGGGCCTTGAATGGCACTTTTCTGGGAAAAATTAAAAATACAGGAAGCTAAGACAACCTGTAAAATCTGAAAACAATTCCTGTATTCCAGACAGTCCTTTCTTTCCCCTTTTGTTTTCAATATCTCAGTATTAATACATTTTATATATAGGACAGCATGCTTACAGGGACAAGGCAAGCTAGAGGGATGGATGAATATAGCCATAAATGCTTTAAACAGAAAGATAATGGACAGAATTAGCAATGGGCATTAAATAAATTTTGAATAACTCTTTGGAGGAAGGCATCCAGGAGGGATGAATTAGATGAGTTACCAGTTCTCTGAGATCTGGTTTAAAATCTTGGCCGTTTGGTCTGTGATCTGGACATCATGTGTTTAGAGCAAAAAAAAGCACAGGGTGATAAAGTGCATTAAATGCAGAGGTCAGAAGGCAGGTGTTCTCAGGCAGCCACTGCAGTGTCGTCTGAACCAGCTTCTCTGAGCCTTAGTGAAAGTCATTTTTAATACCCACTCAAAACACCAACCAGTTTGACTACTCGGCAGAAGTGCTTCCCCATGCAGGTGGGGCCTAACTCTGCCCCATGGGCCAGCCAGTGCCGATTGCACAGCAGGACTGTGGAAGTGCATCACCTCTAGGGATGCACGGTAGCATCCCTGCGGAATGCTCCATAAGGCAATGATAGCACTGGTGCCAGAAAGCAATATGATTCCCTAAAGCTTTGCTGGGAAGCCCCAGGTCAATATGCGGTGACTTGCAGATGAGCAAGGTGTCTGTATGCGTAATTCGGTGTCGCTCCACCAAAATGAACCAAACTGCTTTCTTCCAGTGAAGGACCTGCCCCAGAGCACACAACTCTGGCGTTAGCAGCCTTTGGAAATACCTGCCATGGGAGAGGCTGTTGATAAACCTGACATTCACAAGTTTTCAGTACGAGTCAGAATCGTTCCCTGCCCAATTCAGGCATTTCCATCAAGGTCCTTGTTACTTCTGTGCTGATCACACCCTTGCTGTTCTGTCTCTCTCCTAACAAGGTTTACATGCATGTACGGCGTATGCTGCATGCACACATGAAAAAAATATTCCTGTTTTTGTTTTCTGTGATGTCTCATGTTGTTTTCTGTGCTCTACTGCAGTTCAAGTAACCAAAAGGGATATCATCTTTCTTTTGGATGGATCACTCAACGTCGGAAATGCCAACTTCCCCTTTGTGCGGGACTTTGTTGCCACCCTAGTTAACAACCTTGATGTCGGCAGTGACAAAATCCGAGTTGGCTTAGTGCAATTTAGCGACACTCCCCAAACCGAGTTTTCCCTATACTCCTACCAAACCAAGTCAGACATAATTCAACGTATGGGGCAGCTGAGGCCCAAGGGGGGGTCAGTGCTGAACACTGGCTCTGCACTGAACTTTGTGCTTTCGAACCACTTCACGGAAGCTGGTGGGAGCAGAATAAATGAACAAGTGCCACAGGTCCTAGTGCTGGTGACGGCAGGGAGGTCTGCAGATCCCTTCTTGCAAGTTTCCAATGAATTAGCTCGAGCCGGAGTGCTGACTTTTGCTGTCGGCGTTAGGAGTGCGGATAAGGCAGAGCTTGAACAGATTGCCTTTAATCCAAGAATGGTGTATTTTATGGATGATTTCAGTGCTCTGGCAGCTTTACCCCAGGAATTAAGTAAACCTATAACAACATATGTTAGTGGAGGTGTGGAAGAGGTTCCACTCGCCCCAACAGGTAATACCTATCTTCCTTCATGTTGACTGCATTAAGTTGATCTTGTTTAAGTTAATTTCTTCTTTCCAATGTACACTTTGACATCTGTCCAAGCCCTGAGTCATCAAAGTGGTTATGGCTGTGCTTAACTAGGTGACCTTTAAGGTCCCTCCCAACCTAAACCATTGTAAGAGTCTGTGAATACGTGACTTGACACTGCAGCTCTTCGTTTTGTTCAAGTCACTGCTAGCATGCTTTAAAAGCATAATTTAAGCTTTCTGGTAGGTCAGGACCAAAGGAGAATCGGAGTGAGTCTATGCCCACCAGTCACTGCCTCAGGTGTTCCCTTTCTGTTGCCGTAATAGTGCCACAACCTGTAAATGCATTACATGCACTAAATCAGGCAATGGGAGCATGAGCTTTTGGGCACAAGGAGTGGTGTGGAAAGGTTAAAGTCACACTAAAGAGCACAGAGGAGCAGAGGTCTAGCCAGGTACAGGAGGCCAAATCCATTCCCAGAACCACTTGGTCAAAGTGATGTTACGAGGCTGTCACAGAGGCTAGATTTGACTCCCAATATTTAAAGTTATCCTCCAACATTAAACCCCAAAGCTGTTGGCAGGTTTAGCCCTTTTTAAACAGGTATTTTGTCACTAATTCCATTATTGTGGCTTATGAATTCCACTATTGTGTGCTTATGAAGACATAAGAACAACCAGGATTGGTTATTGTGGAAAGACCATCAAGATTAACATGAAAGATGTTAAGACACAGAGACAGGAGATGCTTGGGTTTATCTTGGGAATTCAATGAAATTAGAAGGGCATCAAATGGAAACAGGTAAAAGGCTTTTTCTCCTCCCAAAGTCATAACTCGCCTATGGATTTAGATGTTCCTTGTGATGCAAATGAGAGAAGATACAGAAAATGCTTTGTGTATGTGTGTATGAACTAATCTCTATTTGTTGTCTACTGAGCCTTCAAATAGGAAAAAACCCCCAACATTGTTGTTTTACTTCACGCTTGTATTACTGACATATTACTAGACCTTAAACATCACTGAATCAGCCAATTTATGACATGATCTGATGTGATACAATATGTGGTATGTCTGTCTGATGCCTGAATTTATTGGGTCTTAGGATAGAGGTGTTCTTGCTTCCCTTTCTTCCTCAGATAAATAGGTCAAAGGGGCTGTTTAATCCTGTAGACTTTGAATACTTTGGTAAATGGGAATATTTAAAGACTGAAACCCAGCTGACTTGTAGAGAAGTTTCTAGGATGATGTGTAAGGAGAAAAATGCCTTCATATCTCTTTTCCCCCTCTTTTCATTTGTGAATTTATTCTAGAAAGCAAGAAAGATATTTTATTCCTGATTGATGGCTCAGCCAACCTCTTGGGTAGCTTTCCTGCCGTCCGGGATTTTGTACACAAAGTCATTTCTGACCTGAACGTGGGTGCTGATGCCACACGAGTAGCAGTAGCTCAATTCAGTGACACCATCCAAGTTGAATTTGACTTTGCTGAATACACATCTAAGCAAGATATGCTTCTCAAAGTGAAAAGGATGAAGATTAAAACTGGGAAGCAACTGAACATTGGAGCTGCACTTGATGAAGCTATAAGGAGGCTGTTCGTCAGGGAAGCTGGAAGCAGGATCGAAGAAGGGGTTCCTCAGTTTTTGGTCCTCCTTGCTGCTGGGAGATCAACTGATGATGTGGAGGAACCATCAGATGTTCTGAAGCAAGCTGGAGTTGTGACTTTTGCTATCAAAGCCAAAAACGCTGACCTTGTAGAGCTGGAAAGGATCGTTTACGCCCCACAATTCATTGTGAACGTCGAATCCCTCTCTCGGATTTCAGAGCTTCAGCCAAACATAGTCAATCTGCTGAAAACTGTCCAGCTTCAGCCAACAGGTATAGGGAGCGCTGGGGTTTCCAAGAGGCTGAAAGAAATTACTTACATGGCCCATCTCAATTGGCAACTGAGGCATTTGGGTCTGGTGGTGCTTAAAACAATTATGTAGAAACTGCTATTGCACTTAGATTTTCCCCTCCTCAGACCCTGATCCAGCAAAGTATTAAGGTTCAAACTAAATTTTAAAGATAAGTAAGGAAAAGGCCTTTTGTTCAACTGGAAGAGCTGCAGTTGGTGCTGTTACATGGGTACAAACCTGAAATAAGAAGGAATCATTGCCCCAGAGACAATGCTGGGTAAGGGCTAGAAGAAGCAGATAATAGGCTTGTCTTGATTTCTTTTTCCATCCTCCCTTTTCTGGAGGAGTGGTAGGGAGTAAGGAGCATTGCAGAGCACTAGATTCACTCTTGCTCTGTTGTTTCTTACAGGATACGATGGCAGTTTCTAGATTTTGTTCCTACGCACCAATAAATTAAACACTCTTGACTCTCTTACGATTGAAGCTCAGTAGATGAGACGGATTAATTGAAGAATATTAAAAAAAGAATCACAAAGAGGATCACACTGCCACAATTATAAATTCACTCTGTGGTACGGGAAATTATGAATGTACAGCTGTGTGATTTCCTGAGGCAGCCCTAATTTGAGCATTACCTTGTCTCCGAATAGGAGGTGGAGACAAGGAAAAGTGTAATAACATCCACGCCATCTCTCCATAAAAGTCCTGGGCAGATGGACTTAGAATCATAGAAACATAAAAAAGAAATAGGGCTGGAAGGAACCTCAGGGTGCCATCTGCTACATGCCCTTGTCCCCAATAGGATCCTCCTGTCCAGAACCAGCTGACATTGGTCTAATCTGTTCTGGAAACCCTCTAGTGGAGATTTCCCAGCCTCTATAATCAATCTGTTCAATCCCTTTGATCTGTATCAGTAAACATTTTCCCTTAACATCAAACTTCTGCCTCCTTAGTCACCCTTCAAGCCTTTCACATCTCCTTCAACTCCAGAAGGATACAGACGTCAGCTCGCTCCCGTGTTTTGTGTGCCATGCGTGTCTTGTCTCTGTCTTCGCGTCACCAGCTCTGTACCCAGCTCATTCAGTCTTTCCTGGTAGGCCTTGTAGATCTTCTACATTTTCACCCTTTCCTCTCCAACATCAGCCTGCTTCAAATGACCAGAGTGCAACAATGGCATCCCCTGATTATCTCTTAGTCCACCTTCTCCAGGTGGATTCACTACCCTTCCCCTATTAGTGCAGCTTCTGCCTCTACAAAGACTTGTGCAACTAGTGCTCTTGAATTCCATCCTCCCTTTTCAAACCATTTGTGTCACATCAAGATCATTTTGAATCCCTTGGACCACGAAAGACTATTAATAACTCTGCTATTAGCTCACTGATAGCTGCATCTACCCACTTTTCCTTTTGTTCTTGGCTAAAAGAGAGACACTTCATTAGAGCATCCATATTTTTTTCTTCTTTATCCACTACTCAGACACTTTTAATAGGACTTTTTCCCTGCTCCTGAATTTTAGAGGAAGTATATGAAATTGGGACACACCAGGCAATGTCTACTCCCTCTTCCCACATTAATATGTTCTGGTCCTATGCATTAATCCACCAGGTTTCCAACAGTCCTCTTAAATAATAAATAATAAATTTGTTCTGAAGTCTGCATTAAGAATTCAACTGGCCTTGTTATTTCTTTATATGTCTAGCATTCATAAGCAGATATTTAAGATTTTCTTCAGAGGGACAGATCATGTTCCTGCCAAGACACTTTTGGGAATGCTGTCCAGCAGTTGTTGTGTTTGACAGCCAGGTATGTTTTCTGCTTGGTTAAGCCAAAGCTTTGCAATTCTGCTGATCAGTAGCAGAATCCGTCAACAATTCTCTGATCTTTGACAATTCACGTTCTTGGAGGTTTTTCCTTTTTTTTTTTTTTTTTTTTTTTTAAGGGAATTCTTTTTTTT
>VZRE01000440.1:36326-69357 GCA_013396775.1 Cephalopterus ornatus
CCCGCCTGAAAATAGTAAAAAAAAAACCCCAAACACAAAAAAAACCCAACAACCCCCCTCCCCCCACTATCTAACATTTTAGAAGATCATTTCAGCATTTTCAGCTGGATGTCCTTTCCAGCAATATCTTATTTTTATTCTGGGCATATGCAGAGGTGTTTATTTATAAGTTCAGTGATGCCTCAGAAAAGCTTTTCTCTCCCTCTCTTCACCATCTCTCTGTGAGCACTCCCTGCAATATGCCATTTCATCCAGAGACTCAGTGCTTCCTGCGAGCAAAATATTCTTGATGCCCCAGACTCCTGCTGCATATTGCAAAGCCAGTGTCAACTTCCCAGTTCCCTTAGGAGCAGATAGCTTCTCCCAGCCTCAGGTAGGAGATGGCACCCAGAGTCCCTTGACATCCTATTTCCTATGGATCTATGATTCTATGACCCGGTGGGTAAGGCATGGCATCCTCTGCACTGTGGTTTCCACCAACTTCCACCCATCTGCCTCTTCACCAGGTATTGCATCCGATGGCAAAGGAACAGAACCACTTGTCCTGACACCTCGCTTTCCCCTCCCCGAGCTTTTGTACTCCTTTGGTTCAATGTATGCGGAGAATATTAATAACTGCAAAACAGCATCTCACTTATTCCCCCCTTCCCTTACTTGTCTCAAACAGTAGTTGAGAGAGGTGAGAAGAAGGATGTGGTGTTTCTAATCGATGGCTCAGATGGTGTCAGAAGAGGTTTCCCTTTACTGAAGACGTTTGTCCAAAGAGTTGTTGAAAGCCTGGATATTGGTCGTGACAAGGTCCGTGTCGCTGTCATACAGTACAGCAACATCATACAACCTGAGTTCTTACTCGACACCCATGAGGACAAAGCAGATCTCATCAGTGCCATCCAGGAGCTGAAGGTTATGGGAGGATCTCCTCTGAACACTGGAGCAGCCCTCGACTATCTCATCAGGAATGTGTTCACGGTGTCGAGTGGCAGCAGGATAGCGGAGGGCATCCCACAGTTCCTGATTCTGCTGACTGCTGACCGGTCCCAGGACGATGTGAGGAGGCCCTCAGTGGTCCTGAAGACCAGTGGCACGGTGCCCTTCGGCATTGGGATTGGAAATGCCGACCTCACAGAACTGCAGACCATTTCCTTCCTACCGGATTTTGCTATCTCTGTTCCTGACTTCAGCCAGCTGGATTCGGTGCAGCAGGTCGTCTCGAACAGAGTCATCCGGCTGACCAAGAAAGAGATAGAGTCACTTGCCCCTGACCTGGTTTTCACATCTCCCAGCCCAGGTGAGAAGGTGTTTGTGTCTGCACCAAGAGCCAGCGGCAGAATATGATGTTTAGTAACATCATGGTTGCAACACAAACTGAGAAAAGCAAAGATGGTCATGGCTAAGACTCCAGGTCAATCTTGGTCTCACTGTTGCTGCACTACTTAGGGTTGGTAGGAACTGTATAATTAAACTTAGCCACCTTTAAGCCCAGTCCCTCAAGGTGGTCCATGCTATATCCATATGGAAGACCCAAAGAGTGAACGCTATTTCCTTAATCTTATTTTAAGTGGATGGATTTTAAGTCCATGCTATTCCTTCTGGAATGGAAATTGCATCATTTAGATGCTACAGGAAACACCGTCACACCACTATAAATCAAAGTCCGCTCTCTGCTAAACTTAAGACATGATGATTTTTCTTACATATGCCACCCTCATTCACCAGGGGAAGGGAAATTTGAAGTGGGCATGAGGAAAAGGATCAGATCTCCCATTTCTGGTGTCACTTGGAACGAAATACAGCCAGTGTATGCCTGAGATGAAGAGAACCCCAGATCAGTCCCTTAGCAGTTCATCATCCTACTCTGTCTGTTCCTTCCCTTCTAAGCCAGACCACCTTCCTCCATCCCTGTTTATCAGTCAGATATACTGCAATAATTCAAGCTCTGACCTGAATCACCACTGCAGAAAAAACTTAATTAGGAATCAAAAAGTTATCCTGGAAAGGCAGAAGCTGAGAGAATAATAAGATATATATATATATAATAATAATAATAAGATAGAAACTTTCCTAGAGGACAAACCCAAAGAAGGAGGGGTGGTTCTGAGTGTAAAACCATCCCAGGCTGCCTAGCAACCTCCCCTGAGTAAGGACTATCACCAGGATATGTTTCCTTGGGTGGACATCACACAAGGAATTACTGTTCCAAGTGTCCCCTGCTCCCTCTTTCTTCCTTTGCTCTGAAAGTTGCTGTTCTTGCCCCTCCTGGTCATATGCCTAGCAGACTGGTCCTGTCTCTGTGTTGGGCCCAGAGCTGCCTGCTGGGGCTCCCAGGAGATAATCACAGGCAACGAGACAGGGAGCATCCTCCCCATGGCCAAAGGCAGTGGTGTAGATGATGAGATTAGCTGCTTTCCGTGGGCAATGCCTGGTGCACCTTCTGACCACTGCCTTCTCTCCTGCAGCGGGTGTGAAGAGGGATGTTGTGTTCATGGTTGATGGCTCCCGCCACGCCGCCCAGGAGTTCTACCTCATCCGTGACCTCATCGGGAGGATAGTGAACAACCTGGATGTGGGCATTGACACCACCAGGATTTCGGTGGTCCAGTTCAGCGAGCACCCCCACGTGGAGTTCCTGCTCAACACCCACTCCACCAAGGATGAGGTGCAGAGCGCTGTGAGGCAGCTGCGGTCGAAGGGTGGCCAGCAGGTGAACGTGGGGGAGGCCCTTGAGTTTGTGGCAAAGACCATCTTCACACGGCCCTCCGGGAGCCGCATAGAGGAGGGTGTCCCTCAGTTTTTGATCATCCTCTCCTCCCGCAATTCCGACGATGACTTCGAGAATCCATCACTCCAAGTCAAGCAAGTGGGGGTGGCACCTATGATGGTAGCAAAGAATGTGGATACTGAGGAGATGGTGCAGATTTCCCTTAGTCCTGATTATGTATTCCAAGTCTCCAGCTTCCAGGAACTGCCCAGCCTCGAGCAGAAGCTGCTGACTCCTATTGAAACCCTGACTGTGGACCAAATCAGGCAACTGCTGGGAGATGTGCAACCCCCCATAGGTAAGGTGCTGTCAGGACTGGCTGTCTCTGAGTTGCTGCTCAAGTAAATGTTGCCCAAAAAACCTTCCCTTAAGTCAAGGTTTTCCTTAGATAAAAACAAATGTGCAGCACATGTACAGACTTGGAAGGAAACTTTTAGATAGGTGGAAATTCTACCCAAGTACCTAAAATACATTTTAACTTGTAATTTTTAAGTCAATACATTGCCTATTCCAGTTTTCAGTTCAAATGCTGCAATGTGTACAGTTGCCTATTCCCATCTAGCAGCTCTCTAGGAAACAGACATAAAGCTGGAAACATTGACAAATCCAGGTAAGACGATTAATGAACAAAACAGATAAGGCTCTAATTGATGCATGCTTCAAATGTCAGGCAGACTGTTAGCATACACATTCCCACTTGCACACAAGCCCTTTGGAGAGGCCCCCCAGAACACTATGACTAAAGTTGGCTAAAATATGCCGTGTGGCTTTACCTCACAAGAGAGCAGATAGCACAGAAATCCTACAGCAAAGCTTCAGCAAAGGCTTGGCACGCCGGTAATTTCCTCTCTTCTTGCTTCCCAACAGATATTTCTGGTGAGGAAAAGGACATAGTCTTCCTCATTGACAGCTCCGACAGTGTTAGGCCTGACGGGCTTGCTCACATTCGGGATTTCATCAGCAGGATTGTTCAGCAGCTGGAAGTGGGGCCAAACAAAGTGCGAATCGGGGTGGTACAGTTCAGCAATAATGTCTTTCCTGAGTTCTACCTGAAGACCCACAAGTCCAAAAATGCCATCCTGCAAGCCATCCGCCGTTTGAGGCTTAGAGGGGGCTCCCCCCTGAATGCTGGCAAAGCCCTGGACTACGTGGTGAAGAACTACTTCATCAAGTCTGCAGGGAGCAGGATAGAAGATGGAGTGCCCCAGCACCTCGTTGTCATTCTCGGAGACCGGTCCCAGGATGACGTGAACAGACCTGCTAATGTGATCACCTCAACAAACATCAAACCCCTGGGTGTCGGAGCCAGGAATGTGGACAGGGACCAGCTGCAGATCATTACCAACGATCCTGACCGTGTGCTTGTGGTACAGGATTTCACAGGACTCTCAACTTTAGAAAAGAGGATACAGATTATTCTTGAAGAGCTTCCAGTACCTACAACAGAAACACCTGTACCATTCTTACCTGGTAAGGCTGCTATTCTTCCTGTAGACTTTTCTGAACAGAGCACAGATTGTATCTGTACAATGTGAAAATGATTCCATAGTTGCACCTTTTGATTCTCATCCCCTTTAGTCACACTGATTAAAAGAACACTTTGAAATAGATTTTGCTGAGTGTAGGAAAGAATGGAATTAAATTTGAAAGGACATGAGCGTGTCTTGTCACAAAAACAAGTAATGCTGTATGAAGTGTTATACAAAACCTTTCTTCTTGTGTGGATGTAAAATCCTGCCAAGGGTCGATGAAACTAAAATGGTAGAAAGGAGTGAGAAACTTCACCTTGTAAAGTGATGCTTCAGAAAGCACTAAGCCACTTAAATATTGTAGAGGCTGCGAACAATTGTTTACAACTGTGTTTACTCTGTTTTTTCAGAAGCTAAAAAGCAGGCTGACATTGTGTTTTTGCTGGATGGCTCCATCAATCTGGGGAGAGATAACTTCCAAGAAGTTCTTCAGTTTGTCTACTCTGTGGTGGATGCCATTTATAGGGATGGGGACTCTATCCAGGTAGGACTGGCCCAGTACAACTCAGATGTCACCGATGAGTTTTTCCTCAAGGACTACTCCACCAAACCTCAGATTTTAGATGCAATCAACAGAGTCATCTACAAAGGTGGGCGAGTGGCCAACACTGGTGCAGCCATCAAGCATATCCAGGAAAGACACTTTGTGAAGGAGGCCGGCAGCCGAATCGATGAGAGGGTGCCCCAGATCGCCTTCATCGTCACGGGTGGGAAGTCTACGGATGATGGGCCGAGGGCCTCCCAGGAAATCACGCAGAAAGGCGTAAAGGTGTTCGCAGTGGGCGTGAGAAACATTGACCTGAGGGATGTCAGCATGTTGGCCAGCGAGAGTGCCATGAGCTTCAGAGCATCCACAGCCCAGGAGCTGTCTGAGCAAAATGAGCAGGTCCTGATCACGCTGGAAGCCGCTATGAAGGAGAAACTGTGCCCAGGAATAAGAGAGGTGACAAGAGGTAAGCACAATTCTTTTGTAATGTACTGAAGTAGTTCTCAAGGCTGGCTTTAAGTATCCAAAGTGTTTAGCCATTCTACTCTTGTGCTTTGCCTGCAGCCTGAGTTGCAGCATGGGCTCATTCCTCCTTCATGAGTGTGGTGGTGGGGCTGCAAACCTTTGGTACGAGAGCTGCCTGTTCATGTGTGTAACATGGTGTAACATCACCACAGAGGTGCCATCGTGGTGAAATTCATTTCAGATATGACAGTCAGGCACTAAATCACTGGCCTTCTATCACTGTCTTGGAGAGGCTCCTTTATTTAGCTGCTTTTGGACTAAGTCTCACCACCTTTCTCCCAGATGTGTAGGGACATGATAACAGTATCATCTTAACAGACAAACTTGTTTAGTGCCAAAATGAAAAGTGATGGTCCTTGTTTTGCCCTTGGTGTCTATTACAGGCTAACAGGACTTCTTGTCCATTCGGGCATACAGAGTGTGCTGGAAATCATAGAATCATAGAATTCTAGAATGGTTTGGGTTAGAAGGCACCCCAGAGATCATATAGTTGCAACCTCCCTGTCATAGGACACCTTCTTCTAGACCAGGTTGCTCCAAGCATCATCCAGCCTGGCCTTGAATAGTTCCAGGAATGGGGCAAACTGTGCCAGTGCCTCACCAGGAAAAATTTCTTCTCAATATCCCATCTAACCCTGCCCTCTGTCAGTGGGAAGCCATTCCCCCTTGCCCTGTCCCTCCATTCCCTTGCCCAAAGTCCTTCTCCAGCTCTCTCATAACCCCTTTAGGCACTGGAGGGGGAAAACAATTTTTCTTGCCAGACCATTGAGGGTGCCCACTGGATCTCATGACAAGTATATGAGGAAAAGCCAGCACGTGAGTGGTTGTAGGTTAAGATAGCACTGCCTTAAGAGGGAATCCCATGATTCAGCTGCTTCAGAAGCCACGCAGGGGAATTGTGGTGAGTGAGTGAGCTGGTATTGCTGTCAGATCTGACTCCCAGCAGCTGGTTTTACTTACTACATTACAGCCAGTCCTACTCCCGGCACAACTGACCATGGCTCAGTTCTCTGGCTTTGAGCAGAGGCATCTCCTGAACCTCTGGAGAAGCTGGAGAGCCACAGCAGCCCTGAGCTGAGCAGCAGCTCCAGCTGAGAATGAAAACTGGGTGCAGGGAAAAGCAGACCACTGTTGGTGGTAACCAGGAGCACTCCCCAAGTGCAGCACCAGTAGGACTAATATCAAAGAGAATTCAAACACCTCCCTGTTTGAGAGCCTGTGTAGGAGAAGGAGATGTTTAATCCTGAGGAAAGGCACCCAGCAGCCTGATTTCCCCATGCTCCAGACAAATGGGCAGCTTGATGGCTGCAGGGTGATTCCACGCCCACACTAAATATTCCAGCAGAAAGGGAGACTGTGCATCACCTTGTTAGCTTGGGCTGAGCATCTTCAAATCCTGTTTCTTCCCTAATTCCCAGTTATCCCATATAAATCCTAGCTACACTTTTCAGGGATTTGGGATCAGTTACCTGGTTGTCACCTCCCTCTGCATCCCTGAGGCTGGAGGACTGTCACTTCAAGCATGGGCAAAGGGTAGAGGTACACTGTGCAAGTACTGACAGGTTTTCATGCAGTGGAAAAAAAGGAGCAGTCCCGGTTGCCTGGTAAAAATGAAAACTTCTCTTGGACTTGGTTTAGGCAGCTCCTCCCAATGAAAAAAAAAAAAGAAAAAAAAGAAAAAAAAAGTTAAAATTAATAAAATGCAAATTTTTCCAGGTTATCATTGCTATGATGAAAGGAAATAGAAGGCACTTGTGTATCAAGTAGTGGCAGTTTTTGATGCAGAATGTCTTCACTAATGACTAAAAGAGTAACTAAAAAAGCCATTACTTGAAAAACAATCATCACATTGTTCAATGGTGCTCTCTCTCTGCATTTCCCTTTCAGACTGTGACTTGGATGTGATACTTGGCTTTGATGTCACGGATGTTGGGCCCGGCCAAAATATATTCAATTCCCAGAGAGGTCTGGAGTCCCGGGTCGAGTCCGTGCTGAACAGGATAACGCAGATGCAGAGGATCAGCTGCAGTGGCAACCAGGCACCCAGGGTCAGGGTGGCTATCATGGCCCAGGCGCTGGGGGGACCCGTGGAGGGTCTGGACTTCTCCGAGTACCAGCCTGAGCTCTTCGAGAGGTTCTGGGACATGCGCAGCCGCGGGCCCTATGTCCTCACGGCAGACACGCTGAGCTCCTACCTGAGCAAGTTCAGATCCTCGCCCTCCGGCAGCACCAAGGTGAGTCAAATCCAAGGCCACTGGGGTGGTGTTGGCCAGGAAAGCTGGCTTCTGATGTATTTAAAAAAAAAAAAAAGCGACTGTAAACTCACAATGATTTTTAAAAAATTATTCATTAAATAAGGACATTTATTCACCATAAATTTGGTCTCTTAAACCCTGCCTGTTTCCTGCACTTCATTGTCTGGGTCCTGTCCTGACAATTGACTGAGCATTGCTGCAGCCAGTGCCCACGACCACTGCTTGGCTGCAAACTATTGCTCTCCAGATATTTCCCCGATTGTCCTCTAGCAACAAACACCTGCATGAGACAGTGTGCGGGAACCGGGCACAGAAACGCCTGGAAGAAACATGGACAGGAAAAGGCGTAGCAGTTCCCCCACCTCCTCTCAGATGAAGCATCCCCTGGAAAAAAGGCCCTTCAGGTTGCACTTTGATTGTGTTTCTGAAACTTTCTGATATAAACTTATTTCTCTCCCAGGTCATAATCCATTTTACTGATGGTGCAGATGACCCAATAAATCAGCTGGAGGCTGCTTCATCTACGTTGCATGCAGAAGGTAAACCTTTTACTCTTCAAGGCAGTGATTATAGTCCATATTAATATGTGGCCCATTTTACTCCCTTTTCTCATGAATCCACTGCCTTTTGGCAGTAAGGAATAAGGATTTCACAAGTTCTGCAGGCACTGGCTGTTCTTCACTGCTTTCCTGTGGTATTTAGCTGCCTGCTGCCACCTGAGCATGTGGGTAACTTGCACTGAATGTGCCTGTTCTCAGTCGAATAAGCTCCTTTTGCAATTAGAGAGGTGGATAAGGATGTGTCATCACAGGGGAGGGTGTGCAGGCTCTGCAGAGCACCTCGCCCCATCCCAAAGCCCCCTCTGCTTCCCCCCTCTCAGGTGTCAGCGCTCTCATCTTCGTCGGGCTGGACCGAGTGAGCAATTTTGACAGAGTGATGCAGCTGGAATTTGGTCGTGGGTTCACCTACAACAGACCTCTCAGAGTTAATCTGCTGGACCTGGATTTCGAGCTGGCAGAGCAGCTTGTAAGTAACTTGGCACAAGGCAGCACTGCCTTGTAATGCTGGAGGAAAGCCCATGGCTGGATCTCCTGCAGGGCTGAACCATGGCTGAATTACACCCTCTTGGCTCTGTTCCTCCACCCTCCCTACCTCACGTCAGCTCTTCTTACAGATGCCACAGCAAATAAAGGGAAGAGCAGATTATGGTTTCCTACTCCTCCAGACAAGTGGGATGGGATAAGACACCGTCAAAAGCTGCCATGCCAAAAATCTGCCCTCTGCCTATATTTATACTGTTGGGGTTTTTAACCTTGTGGTAGTGCCCTGTCATATCTGGCCAGTGTTAAAGCTTCTTGCAGAAGCACTGCTTTCTAGGTTTCTTTCCCCCAGGCTGATTCTGTTTAGTTAGTTTCTACTTAGTATTTATGTAATCAGAAAAAGCAAACAAACAGTAAGTCACTGTATTTCAGACGTACTTTTTGACAAACAAAGGAGTTATCCTTTAAGGTCCCTTTCAATCCAACCCATTCAGTGATTCTTTCTTCTTCATAGACTTACTGCCTTCCCATATACATAGTCCCTCTTGAGTCTGTTATGTTATTTGCTCTCAACCTTGGAATGCCCAGTTCCTCCCAATTTCTCATCTGCTACCGGCATGGTTGTGCTCCTTTTGCAGTAGATTTAATAAGATTGGGCTTAACCACTGATTCCTGTGGTAATCTTTTTGAGCCCTTTTCCACACATCAAAGTGCAGCCACTTGGGAGTGAACCTTGGGTTTTGGGATAAGAGCTAGTCTTCAGCCCATCCCCAAGTAATTCAGCTTAGGAAAACCCTTCCAAAATGTAAGTGTGCAAAGCTGGCAGGAAACCTTTGCAGCCAGCAATGTACTTGGCAAAGAAAGTGATTTTTTTTTTTTTTCTTTTTGCTGGATGATGCAAAAACCAGCTGCAATTTCTCTGAGCCCATATCTTTCTTTTTTAATAATTTTTTTTTTCTCTTCTACTATGTACTCATAAATCGTTCTCATCCAGCCTGTTTCTGGTGGCCTATTCCACAACCTGGATTGGTTTCTTTGGAGATGAGATTTCTCTCTTCAGTGACAGGCGCTGCTCTGGGGACTGATTTCCTACTAAATGCACTCTATGAATTCTGCCCCACACAGTTCCCATTTAAACCCTTCCCCCTGTTGTCCAAAATATAGTGTTGGCTTCTGCTTCCTAACGATGTAACCTAACCAGTCTGCCAACACACACCTCCTTCCCTTGCTGTTGGAGGTGTTTCAAGGCAGAGGGACCCCAAAATGCTGCTGGGTCAGTGTTATGTTTGTCACAGGAGCAGTTCCACAGCCTTGCAAGGAGTTACGGCGCTGGGGCTCTGCCGAGTTTCTTACATCTTCATGTTGTGTCCTGTGCTGTTTGCTGCAGGACAACATTGCAGAGAGGACGTGCTGCAAGGTCCCGTGCAAGTGCTCAGGACAGAGAGGGGACAGAGGTGTGCCAGGCCCCATAGGACCAAAGGTAGGTCACTTCATCTGGGGACAAAGGGTCCCTGTGCAAGGGACCCCTGTGGTGATGGATGGGTGACGTGCAGGTTGTAGTGGGTGATGTTAATGGGGGGATCATCTCCACTTACTCCCCTCATTTTAAAACGGACCCTGGGCCATGCATGGGGGATGAGAGCTGCTCTTCTTCCCTCTCCCCACAGCCTCTGTGTTGTAAAACATCCAAGAGGCAAGGGACGAGTGGCTGAAAGGAGGAGGTGAAGCATCTTATGAAACAATTTAGGGACATCAAAAGGAGATGGTTTCTCTCATTAACTTGTTTTCACAGATGACCAAGTAGCTGCTTTGTGCAAATCTAGGGAAACCTTGAATATCAATCACAAAACTATGAAAGAAATGCATAATCCTCTCTTGTCTTCTAGGGTGTCACAGGTGATCTTGGATACGGGGGCTATCCTGGTGATGAAGGAGGACCGGTGAGTGATTGCCCCTGCTCAAGCAGGGGCCTCACCATAGCAAAGCATTTAAAGGCTTTTCTCCTAAATATTTTCTGCTGGGGATGTGGGCGTGGACTAGAAGAGACAGAAAGCAAATCTTTGAGGCCCCCGCTCCCAATAGCCTGAGTAGCAGCTCTGGTCCCAGCTGCTCTTGGGATATAGTCAGTCAGGAACTTCTTGAGAGCTGGAGAAGCATGACAGGGGAAGAACTCCCATTACTTGATGTGACCCAGGCCTGTGCTGTTTCTCCAAGGCAAATAAAATCCCTAGCTTCCTCAAAGCTGCAGCCTATGCCAAAGTTTTCCTGCAGCTGAAAGATTTGAGTAAGTCCAAGGATGGAACCAAGAGGGATGTTTCCATCACATGGCAGACAACATGAGTCCCATGACTTCTTACTAGCACTGCTTCATCCAAACTCTTCATGAATCCCACGTCACCCCTGTAATAAACATCCCCCCACGCATCACTCCCGGGAGGTGAAGCCAAGGCCAATAGCACAGGCCGGGGCCAAGTGCTGCAGTGAGACACTGCCTGCAATGCAATGTTTTCCTGGAGGTCAGGATGGGATTAGATGCCTATGCAGAGCTCTGGGGGTTTCATCTCATAGTTTTATTTTTGAAAGACAAGTTATATAAAGCTCTTTCATAGCTGAGGGTTTGGGAAGGATGTTTCTCTCCCAGTGATAAAGACTTGCAGTTGGTCTCTACGTGAGGAATGTTGCAGGCAGGAGATGGTGGGGTGATCAGGCAAAGCCTGATGTTCCATTTGCTCCCGTGCCTCCAAGCCACCTCCTGGTGGCAGTTAGCCACAGAAACATGCTTAGCAGGCAAACCTTGACCATTGCTTTTTCCCCTCCATGCAACAGGGTGAGCGTGGACCACCGGGTGTGAACGGGACACAAGGTTTCCAGGGATGTCCTGGGCACAGAGGAACGAAGGTATGTGTGGCATCAGCCTGCATGGAGCAGACCCAGAGTCCAGTGGGTGGGAGTCCACCAAGGGCAACTCCTGCTGCTTTAGAAGGTCACACAAGAGCTGCCATGTCCACTCCACCTGGCCAAGCACCAAGGCTTTCAGCACGATTTGTGCCTTTAGTTCTGCTGCGAAGGGCAAAAGGGAAGCCCAGAGACACTCGGGCTCAATCCACAGACAAGGCTTATCTATTTTCTGCAGTCTGGCTCTAGGGGAATGATTTGGGAATGGATGGATCTGTTCTTAGCACCAAACAGTGGCTCAGAGCTGGGACAGTGTGTAGATGGAAATCTCCTGTTGGGGAGGAGGGAGACAAGTGAGCCATGGCTGCGGCTTTAAAGAGGAACCTTGAGCTAATGGTTCAGGATAGCAGCCAGAAGAGGTGGGGAAACATATAATAGTTATGGGAAATATTCAGTGAAATTAAGGGGATGTTTCCTACCGTTTGCTCTGACCACAGGATCCTCTGTCAGGGAGAAAAAGAATGCATGAATCAAGCCCATTAGTTGCAGCTGAGATACTGAGTCTCTTTAATCCAGGCTTGTCAAAGGCACCAGTATGGGCTCTAGATTAATGAAAAAATGGGTGCAGGGAGAAAAAAAAGTCAGTGGAGAAAGAGTTGTGGCTAAGGAGTGAGCTATTTTATTGGATAAGCTGTGTTCACTCCACAGTCCACATATTTTATCTTGGCACAAGCCTTGAGGAGGCAGCTGAAGGAAAACATTGGCATAAGAGGAGATAAGGAAAATCTTGCCCTGGTCCTGGCTCTGGGTCTGCCACCAAGCCCAGCCCTCCTTCTCCACCACTTCCCACGGCAATGAACTGGACAAAAATGGAGTAACTCCTTTTTCTGATCTCTTTAGGGTTCTCGGGGATTCCCAGGAGAGAAGGTAGGGAGCTATTTCCTCATGCCACGGCGATGAGAATGAGTGTATGGACACGTCAGGATCCCTCTCCTGTTCCCTTTTCCCTCAGTGAGCATTTGCCCTTTGCCTCTCTTCCACAGGGTGAACTGGGAGAAATGGGCCTGGATGGTATTGATGGAGAAGAGGTCAGTCATTTTAATTGCTTTACTCTTTATAACAAGATGCTTCAGTGAAGTGTTTAAGGAGCACCTCGGAGGTGGCAAATGTGCTAAAATTTTTTTTTTTTTTAGGGAGACAAGGGTTTGCCTGGCTCCTCTGGAGAGAAGGGATACTCCGGCAGGAGGGTAGGCTTTAATCACTTTTACGGTGGGGCTAAGGGATGGGGTAAAGGTCGATTTGAGCCTGGGGAGAGGGGAAAGCCATCATGCTCCCCTCAGGGATGAGGGCCTGGGTAGAGATGGTTTTGAAAGGCAAGGGCTGGTCTCCCAACACTTTATGTCTTCCCGCAGGGTGATAAGGGAGTTAAAGGTGAACGAGGAGAGCGAGGTGACCGTGGGCTTCGTGGAGATCCGGTAAATACTGCTGAGGCACCTGCTTGATTTTCCACCCACGTCCCACAGCTCCTGGGGCTCATCAGCTCAGGCTAATTAAATGGTGCTTGACAGTGTCAGGTCCAGTGACAGAGCAGGAACTGGGAGGTGACATGTGGGCACCACATGCCTCTTTGATACCTGCCTGTCAATCACTATATTAAAATCCCCCTTCCTCCCCTTCCTCAGTATTATTATTTCTCCCTTGAAAAGCTGTGTCTGAAAACAGCAATAATATTTCATCTATTTCAGTCAAAAAAAAAAAAAAGAAAAGTTGGTTCTGAGCTCTAGCAGAGCAGTTTATGATGCCTGATTTTCATGTCCCACTTACACAGATGTTTCTCATTGCTCTGTTGCTTTCAGGGAGATTCAGGAGCTGATAACACTCAACGGGGCTCCAGAGGCCAAAAGGGTGAAATTGGACCAATGGTAAAATTTCTTTGTTGTCTTATGTTGTTTTTTGGTTTTTACAATAGGATGGGACAGAGAAAGTAAGGAAAAAGGATGTTGCCTAAAAGGTGCAGGTTTCTTAAACTGATTGTGCCTTGTCAGATGGAATGGGTTTTTTTCCACTGGAAAATGTTGCTGGTTTGCAACTAAAACTTTCTCTGTGAAGATGTCAGTTTAGAAGATGTTTTGTGTAAAAAGTGCCTTTTCAAAAAAAAAAAAATTGTTATTTTACAATGTCTTTTTTGATATTTTCACCGAAACAACTTTGTGTATGGAATTAACTTCACATGTTCTTGTGGGTCATATGCAGAAACAGAGAACTGTTTAGATGATACCAAATCTGAACCTCCTGATTCACCTGAAACCTTGGGGGGAAAAAAACCAAACAAAACACACTCTCCTCGGAAAATTTCAAGAACCATCTGTTTTCAAATCAGCTCAGAATAAAAATGCACCTTAAAATGTCAGAAGGTACTTCCCAAAGAATGGGGATGTCAAATTGTGCTGGCTCAGAAACTTGATGGAAAGTCTCTGTGACTTGATAGAAGGATTCCTGCCAATGCAGGACTGTTAAGTAACTTGTGTGAGAACATGAAAGGATCCAATTTTTGAGAACTGAACCTATTTTCCCAGTGCCTGCTCAGCTCAGGGCTCTCACCTAACTTTTGTTTTTCCCTTAGGGAGAACCAGGACTGCCAGGGCTCAAGGGCCAAGACGGTGGAGTTGGGAGGAAGGTGAGCTGCCAGACCCCCGGTCAGCAGGGGCCCATCTTAGATTGACAATAACTTTTTCTCTCCTGCCTTCCCATGTATTTTGTTTCACAACCATCAGGAATGCAACCTCAAAAACCAACAAAGCAAAAAAACCCCCACCAAAGCTCAAAAAGAAAAAGCCTGGGGGCTTCCTCGCTTGTTGTGGAGACCTTAAAGGTCTATAACTCAGTGCTCAGATCAGTGGAGCTACACGTTTTATTTGTAAGGCCAGGCTGGATGGGGCTTGGAGCAACATGGCAGGAGGGGTTGGAATTAGGGTTTTGGAGGTCCCTTCCAACCCAAACCATTCCGTGATTCTGTGACATGCATCTGCATTTGGCTGCTGGTTTTGAAAAGGCAAAAACCAAACTGGAGCTGGTGTGGCTGGAACATCTGGAGATGCTTTCCCTGCTCCCACCCCAGGGATGGCGACACACTCCTGCGTACGTGAAGGAGCAACACACCTATGTGGTGGACTGCTGGGGGATGTGAGGAGGGAGAAAACATGCCAAAGGTTTATTAGAGACAACTGGACATGCGGATTTCTCTCTCCCTCTCTCCTCAATAGTTTAAACAATTCAAATTTAATTTTGGACTCAGAGCAGCATAGATACATCGACAAAAAAGCAATAGAGAATCGAGTGGTTACATACTCCAGTAACAAGCCTCATTGTTTCTCCATTCCAGGGTATGACAGGGCGAAGGGGACAGATAGGGGTTAAGGTAAGTGCTGATGGTGACAGCACCTCGGGCTCCTGCCACACCGTGGGCCGGGCAGCCACAGCGCCCAAAGACATGTGCCAAGAGATGGGCCTACTCCTCTCTGCCTGCTCTCTCCCCCAGATTTCCCTGCTGCTCCTACTCAGGCTCATCTCCCTGTATGCTTCTAGCTGGACTGGGTGCAGAACCAGCCGTTCTGGGGCTGCCTGTCCTGTGCAGCATTCCCTGGTCAGATGTTTTGTCCCCATGTGCTGCTGGAGCAGTGTAACAGGGACAAAGCATAAAGGAGGTTGATGCCCACTGATTGTAGGGGGCAAATTACCCCACCCATGCTATGCTTATTCTCTGCTATAACTATATTCTGAAAAAAGAGCCAAACCAAGAAAAAAAACAACCCCCCCATCAAAAAAAAAAATCTGTTCTTCCCTGCTCTTTGTGCAGTTGTAAATGCCCTGAGATCTCCTTTCCCTTCGCATGATGTTGACCATGTCCTCCCATGCCAACCTGCACTGTCCTGTTCTGTACTTCCAGGGCACCACGGGCTCTCCCGGTCAGGCGGGACCGGCTGGAGAACAAGGCATGCGAGGGCCTCAGGTCAGTGAGCTTGCAGCAGAGCAAATGTCTTGCCTGGGTGTGCTGCTGTGTTGTTTCATCACAACCACTTACCCAAAGAGTCTCATCAGCAGGGACTGTCAGGATTTGGGTATTTTTGGGTGTGCTGTGGCCTGGCTGTGCTGCCCTGGGACATCAAGCCTGGTGCATTCACACCACCCAAAGTGTGATGAGTTTATAAACCATCTCTCAGGCGCTGAAGCGTTTGCTTTCCTTAGGAACTTGGTGTGTTTCTGCTTGTGTGTGTTGACAGTCTCTCTTTTCTCTCCATGCAGGGTCCACCTGGCCAGCTTGGCACACCAGGAATAAGAGGAGAGCAGGGTGTTCCTGGACCCAGGGTAAACCTGCTGCTGCTTCTCAGACATTGACCCAGCTATATAACCTTGTTGAACTAACAAGATTCAGCCGGTGTGTCTTTCCATTCCCTAGGGCTCCAACTCTGTTCCACTCTCTTATAACACACTCTTCCAGCATGATTCTTCTCTCAACTTACGCTAAAGATTTCTTGATCAAGAGTTATGGAAGAAAAATTTAAAAGCAACCACAGAGGGGTCAGGACTTCAGTGTTTGGCCTGTTATGGTTTGCCATTTTAGTTAAAGAACACCCTGAGCGACGGGCAGCACATCTTCTGTGACCTTTCAACCTCTGAAGCCAGAGCATGACCATCTCACATGCTTGCTGGGGGCCCCCCATGTATTTATTTCTCTCTCCTACTGCATGGACATAAAGCCAGACAGTCTTGCGTTTCCTCATCCCCAGCATGATTTTTTCCCCTCCTGCTTTCCCAGGTGGGTCTCTAAGGACAATATGAGGTTGCTGCTGACATTTTTATTGAACTGAGCTGGACATCCAGCTCTTCCCAACCATGAATTGGACTTCTAAATTTCCTAAGGTGTTTTGAGGGGCACCAGCCCTACTAGTCAATAAATGATTTCTGTGGTCACCCCAACCCCTGGTTTCTGGCACCCAGATTTTCTTGACAACATGCCTCTCCCATTTCCATTCCAGGCTGGTGGTGGACCTCCAGGAACACCAGGAGAGCGCGGAAGGATAGGTCCCCTGGGACAGAAGGTATGTCTTCATGAGCACTTGGCATCAGCAACCAGAACAGCATTGAAAAGCTTCTGGATTTTGCATGAGCTTAAAATAATATGAGATGAACCTCCTGGGCTTGTACAGTGTGGAGTGAAGCAAGGTCAGTGCTCTGGTTGTCTCATTAGGCTCCTGTTTCATTGAGCAGAGAGGCAAAAGTAATCAAATAACTGGGCAGATTCTCGGGTGATGCCCACATGGGAAAGTGGTTGTGCTGGATCTCTCCAGACCCTCCATATGATTTTATCTTTCCTGAAATCACTAAAGGTCCCACTAAAGAGCAAGAACTTGGCAGAATTGCTGGCTGTGTAGATCCAGCCATGCCTTTCTGCCACAAGGACCACTGCAGCCCGGTCTGTGTAAAGAAACCATTGCTGATTGGGTGGGAAAGGCTCAGAGCTGCCTGGAGTTCCAGCACATGCTTTAACAGATGCTCCTGTTCGCAGGGGGAGCCTGGAAACCCTGGACTCAAAGGGCAGAATGGACAGCCGGGCCCGCGAGGAGAGATGGTAAGTTTGGCCACGCCCTCACACCTTTAAGGACACTTCAAGAACTTTGAGGAACCTTTAAGAGTTTCTCAAAGGCCTGTGGCTTCAGTGGGTTCTTTCTATTGATGCTGTTGGACATGTGGGGTTTCAGCTATTTACATATGACTGCATATTAACAGCTTTGGCTTTCCAATTTTAGGGTGATGACGGACGAGATGGAATTGGTGGCCCAGGACCTAAAGGCAGAAAGGTTGGTGTATGCTCAGCATGCCCACCTCCTTAACAAAGACAAGGAAGTTGCCAAGGTCTCCAGTGCAGATGGAGAAGGGCATTTTCTAAAACATATTCAAATAAACCTCTCTGTTGTTTCAGGGAGAACGCGGCTTTGTAGGCTACCCAGGGTCCAAGGTAGGGTGCAGCCCATGAGCTATGCATTCCTTTTCCAAGGAATGTAGCCATGATCCTGCAGATTTAGAGCTATAATTTATGTTTTTCCCCAACCAGGGTGGACCTGGTGACCGCGGTGTTGCCGGAGGCCCCGGCCCAAAAGGAAACAGAGGCCGCAGAGTAAGTTGGATCATTACACAACTTTTCCCTTCTGCATGAAGGCCCTGAAAAGATGTACACATCTTTTCCCCCAGGTGCTCCTGGCAGTCCTCCTGCAGATGTTCACAGGTAGAACTTCTCTGTTCTCTGTCTCTAGGGAGATGCAGGAGAACCTGGGGCACCTGGTCAGAAAGGAGAGATTGGATATCCTGGACCATCGGTAAGTGTTCATGGCACTGCTGATGGAGCCTCTGGCTTCACCTCCGGAGAGAATCCTGACTGAGAAATGTGGTGGTCCCTATTGGTGCCAGGGATTGAAAAATAAGCCCATCACCACCTCCTGCTGATTTCAAGTTGGGCAAATCCCCCTTTATTTGTCTTGGATATGTCTCTAAATTTCTAACTAGCTGTTTATCACCGTCCTCAAACTGAAGGAAAAATTCAAGAGACACACTCTTACCAGGCACTAGGATTTCCCCATGGCAATATGTCCCTTAAAATTCCTTCTAGGAGATTCTCAGCTCCTTATCATTTACCACCCCACACAGGATATGGTCCATGACCAAACCTGGCTAGCACGGAGCATCCTAAAAAGGCTGAGGTGACTTGAACTTGGAGCATCGTAAATTATAGAAGCAAAGAGTCATGAAATGGCCTGGGTTGTAAAGGACCTTAAAGATCACCTAGTTCAACCCCCCCTTTTGGGTTTGGTCTCAGCTATGTTTACTCCCCACATGGGAAAATGCTTCCCCCTGTGCTGGAGACACGGATGAAAACAGGCAGGTTTTCCCTTGGTTTCTGCATGACCTGTGGTTAAATAATTATTCTGATAGTGTTAATGTGGCACCCTGAAAATACACATTGCTCTCTATTTATTTATTTATTTATTTATTTATTTATTTATTTATTTATTTATTTATTTATTTTAAACAGGGACTTAAGGGCAATAAAGGAGAATCCAGAGATGTAAGTGTGGCATAATTTCTCTCTTGTTTTGAAATACTCTTTGGTTGGCTGTGTGACATATCCCCTTTTTCCCCTTTTCTCCCTCTCTTTTTTTTTTCTGAAGCAATGTGCGCTTGTGCGGAACATCAAGGACAAATGCCGTGAGTACATCAGTGCTCTGCTAAGTCCCTTTCTCTACCCTTCTTTGCCCATCATGTTACATAACTGGCACTGACCACACTGCTTTTTCTCTCCATCTTTTCCACAGCTTGCTGCTATGGTAAGTCACATTCAGCCCTTTAAACCCCAGGGTGACTGTTAGCCAGAACCGTTGCCCTCCCCATGTGTATGGTATGAATGATTTACCCCTGCTGAGGACGTGGTCCTTGCACCCTGACAGCTGTTTGAGGCTTGATTTGTTCCCAATGCACATTCCCGGCAGGTCCCAAGGAGTGCCCTGTGTTCCCAACTGAGCTTGCCTTCGCTATCGACACCTCCTCGGGCGTGGCCAGGGAAGTTTTTAACAGGATGAAGCAAACCGTGCTCAGAGTCGTCAACAACTTAACCATCGCTGAGAGCAACTGTCCTCGGGGTGCCCGGGTGGCTTTGGTCACCTACAACAGCGAGGTCACCACAGAGATCCGCTTTGCTGATGCCAGGAAGAAATCCAGCCTCCTCCAGCAGATCCAAAACTTCCAGGCAACCCTGACCACAAAGCCACGCAGCCTGGAGACTGCCATGTCCTTCGTGGCCAGGAATACCTTCAAGCGTGCCCGAAGTGGCTTCCTTATGAGGAAGGTGGCTGTCTTTTTCAGCAACGGGGACACGAGAGCCTCCCCGCAGCTCAACGATGCCGTGCTGAAACTCTACGACGCCGGGGTCATTCCTGTGTTCCTCACCAGCAGGCAGGATGCGGTTCTCAGCAGAGCTCTGGAGGTTTGGGGTCATTCACCCTTTCTTTCCTTTTCTGCTCATGACCTCAGTCTGGTTTGCAGGGGAGACTGATGACATTGGATCCTACAGGCAGTGAGGGCTTGGCTTCCACGGGCCTCTCAAGTGCTCGGCGCTGAGAAAGCATTGCTGGCCAAATTCATCCAGTGTGTCTATTGGGAGAGAAATCCTAATTCCATAGTCACCACGGCGCATGCTGTGAAACATTACTGAGGTTATCATGATTCATTTGTATTCCAGCTCCAGGGTGCCAGGTGTGGTATAAAACAGAAGGAAGGAGTCTCCATAGTGAGAAAGGTCTGAGAGAACTAAGGCAAAGGGTGGGAAGGCTGGAAGTACATTAGCATTGTTGGCAGAGGGAGAGTGGACATGCAGACATTTAAAGGCACAAAAAAGCCCCAGACGAGCACATTGAGCACTGTTTCAAGCACTTGATCCTTTTCTTGGAGTTTATGACTCTAAACTAGTCCCACTAACACACATCTGGGCCATGGTGCTCCTCCAAATGGGATCCACCAAGGCCACTGTGCTGAGCCTTCCCTTACTCTGAGCTGAAAACAAGAAGGCAGCATTGCTAACACTCTGCTTCTGTTTCCATCTAACCAGATCAACAACACAGCGGTTGGCCATGCCATTGTTCTTCCAACCAGCGGCGGTCAGCTGAATCAAACTATCCAAAGGCTCCTGACTTGTCACATTTGTCTGGGTAAGGCATCAAGTTTCTCCTCTAGACAGTGCTAAATCCTTCTGGTCACACAGCAGTGCGTTGTAAGTGGTGCAGAAGGGAAGCCCAGCTGGGGGTCAAGCCCTTTTGTTGATGAAGACAGAATTCATGTTCTTGGGTTGAGCAAAAAACATTGGTACTGTGAATGAGGCCCACTGGGGGTTCTCCACTCTGTAAAGAAAAGCTCCTTTTTAGTCTGGTTCCCACTTTAACAGCCCAAATACCGGTAGCTAAATGCTCTCAAAGATGGCCTTCTGCCATTTATGACAGAGTGCTTCAGAGATCCCCTTGGACAAAGGAGCACGTAAAAATTCTAAGTGCATAACTAAATGTGTTGTGGTGTGAAATGAATTTGGTATCAAGTAATGGACCAGTGACTGTCCATGTCTTGATATAGTATTTTGTATGATGCAAGAGGTTTTTACAATTATAAAAGAGGGTCATTTTTAGTTCCTTCAGGTGAAACCTACTATATTTCTTCCTTAGATGTGTGTGACCCCAATCCCATCTGTGGTGCTGTTACCCAGAGACTTGGATTCAGAGACAGAAGGGCAGCCCCAACAGATGTGGACACTGACATAGCCTTCATCATGGATAGCTCAGAGTCCACCACCCCTCTGCAGTTCAGCGAGATGAAGAAGTACATTTCCCACCTTGTAAGTAACCTGGAAATCAGCTCGGAGCCAAAAGTATCCCAGCACCACGCAAGAGTGGCCGTTCTCCAGCAAGCTCCTTATGAACACGAAACCAACTCAAGCTTCCCACCAGTAAAAACTGAGTTCTCACTAACAGATTATGGATCCAAAGAGAAGATCATTAACTACCTTCACAACCAAATGACCCAGCTGCATGGCACAAGGGCTCTGGGAAGCGCAATTGAACACACAATAGCTCATGTTTTCGAAAGTGCACCAAACCCTCGGGATCTAAGAGTCATAGTTCTGATGATGACAGGCAAAGTGAATAAACAAGAACTTGAGTATCTGCAGAGGGTTGTCACCATTGCAAAATGCAAAGGGTACTTCTTTGTTGTCCTGGGCATCGGCAGGAAGGTGAATGCCAAGAATATCTACGGCCTAGCTAGTGAGCCAACTGACGTGTTCTTCAAGTTGGTCGATAAACCAGGAGAGCTTCATGAAGAGCCCTTACTGCGTTTTGGCAGACTGCTGCCATCTTTTATCAGAAGTAAGTCTAACATCCTGCAGCCAGAGTGTTATGGAAGGGGCAACTCAGAGGGGTTAATCTCACAGGTCTGCTCTACCTGCCTGTTGGCGGTGGGGGTGGCTGTAGCATGACCACGTCTTTGGCCAGTGGGGCCCACTGAAATTAGTCTCCTTTTATATCTTCTGTACTGTTTGGTGCATTTGTGGCTGCTCATAGGTTTGCCTAGTTAAGTATGTCTGGGTTTTGTTCACTTTGGCTTCCCCACCCCATCCCATCCCATGTTGGCTCACCAAGTAGAGTTTGTACTTCTCTCTGCTTTGACTTGGTCTCCACGGGCTCACCTGTGGGATCTGACCTCATCCTGCATGGCTTGCCACTCACATCTGCAATGTGTCCCATAGGGTCTGGTCCTGCTGAGGCTCTTGGCCCTTTGCAGCCTGCCAGCACTTCCTTGGAGCTCCTTCAACACCCAGCAAATCTTTCTTCCCAATTTCAGCATAAACAACATGTCTAGAAGGCACTTGGATGGCTCAGGCTGAGATCTGGAGTTGCTACATGCAGACTTAAGGACCAGATGGACAGGATTCTTTGCTCAGGGATAAACAATGCTGCTGTGTTTGGGATGTGCAGACTATGCCTTGAAAATTTGCATCTCAGCTTAGCTAGAGACCCCAGGCTGGATCTCCCGCAGCCAGAGATCCTAAACACACCCAGCTAGCAAGGACAAGGAATGGACCTCCTCTAGGAAAGCTAGTTTTAGCAAAAATACCTGAAAATTAGACTAGTGGGCTGATAAACCACTGATTTGGGAATGTCTTGCACTAAATAGGAAGCAAACATCTGGAAATAAATGTTTAGGTTTTCTCAGTTTGCTTTTTCCATTAACTGCTTACAGCAGTCCTGGAAACTTCTAACTCTTGAAAAAACATTTCCTGTGTGGTTGGAAGTGCCTTGTTACAAGAAATCTGTTTACATGTGACAGACTAAGGCACACAGCCCTCTGGTATCTTGTAGCTATGGCTCTTATGTTTGTAAACTGGAATAACAAATCTCCCAGCCCAGGCTGGTGCAGCAGCCTCATCAAACATCAAGAGATATTCCATAGCAAGCAGGAAGAGAGAGGTTGGGGTTTTTTTAAATGAATAAGAAATACATGTAATGTATTGCTGGTGGGTAACCACCATCCTCAACACCAGTATTTAATGTCTCTCTCTGTCTCCAGGTGACTTTGCTTTCTACCTGTCTCCAGAGATAAGGAAACAGTGTGAGTGGATCCAGAATGACCAGCAACCCAGGAGCCAGCACCCCGTGCACACAGGGCAGAAAGCAGTGTAAGTACTGGTTTGTCTGCCAGACAGTAAGAGTTGCTTTTTGTCTCCCTCTTTGTCTCAGAGAGAAGCCTTCGCTTCCCAGTCCCTGTTTGGAAAAAGAACAAAAAAGCAACTTCAATACCAACAATCAGTATTATCTTTTAATTAATTTTGATAATATTTTAGTTAATTTAAGTTAACTTAGTGCTGTGTCAAAAGAGCAATAGAGATATCTGATAGAGAGGGGTAGACAAGTGCACATATAATTTTCAATTTTGGTTAAATTTGATATTCATATATGTATAAAAATATGAAGGATGTATATGTTCCTTTGACTGTGTAGGTCAGGGATTCCAGAAATCACAATTAATTTGGGAGTTTCTACTCAACACACTGCTATCAGAGGCTGGGCTGCCCTGGATTATCTGATATACAGAATCCATCACAGAATGCATCCTAGTACTTTCTGAAGAGAAGTAAAGGCTTGTGTTACCAAGACTCCCTGCTGGCACATAGCTGTGCTGGCTTTAGAAGGTCAAGCCCCTTCAAATTAGGCATGTTACAGATCTGTCTACTGAATCACAGAACAGTTTGGGTTGGAAGGAACCTGAAAGCTCATCAAGTTCCAACCCCCTGCCACGGGCAGGGACACCTTCCACTAGACCAGATTGCGCTGACCCCTGTCCAAGCTGCCCTTTAAGCACTTGGAACAGTCTTACGTGTGTAAAGCTGGTGTATAGATAGACTTGTGCCCTGAGTGACGAGCGGTGCTCTGCAGCACTTTTCAATGCTTGGTTGTGGGCAAACCTAAAGCTGGCAAAGACTGTTGACCTCGGGTGGGTTCTTGTCAGTGTTTTTTTTATGTCACGTCCTCTCTGCTTCCAAAATCCTGCTCACAAAAAGAAGAGCCGTCTCATTGCTCTTGCTTCGGCAGGTACGTGGCACCCAACGCGACCCTGAGCCGGACCCTCAGTGCCAGCACCACGCTCAGTGCGACCGTGAAGCCTGTGGGGAGCACCCATGCCAGAACCACCACTGCCAGCACCACGGCCCAGAGCAGAGCCAGCGAGCAGAGCACGGCTAGTGCCCTGCTCCCAGCGAACACCACCGCTCCGAGTGCAGCCAGCACCACCGCCCACGCCAAAGCCACCGCCCGCGCCACCGCCAACGCCACGGCCGGCAGCAGGAGGAGACAAGGCGGTACGTGCACAGCTGTCCCCATGCAAGCACTGTCCCCCGCCTCATCTGTGCCACAGTGGGCTGTGGCTGTTCTTCCTCCCTGGGAGGATTATCGGAAATGTTAGCAAGAGGCCAGATTTCGTGCTTGCAGAAACAAGTTTTTAGGTGCAAACCTGGAGATCTGCACTGGGGATTGACTTGTCGACTTGTGTTGAGAATTTTGTGCAAAAATGGTCGGGTGACAGGCTGCCTCCAGGCAAAACATAAGCAGAACATCTAAACATGGGATAATCCATCCAGCAACAGGGAACTTCTCCTTCTAGTGTGGCCCTTTTGCTTTCTATGATTTCCTTGCAGCGTTACCCCTTGGCCAAGCTTTGCTATTTATGGTGATTCATACAATGGCATTGTTTGAACTCTCTGTCAGCTAATGTGAACAGTTATTTCATCACTGAATCAGCGTGGAGTCCTTTTTGGGAACTCTAAAGCT
This sequence comes from Cephalopterus ornatus, assembly GCA_013396775.1. Taxonomy (NCBI): domain Eukaryota; kingdom Metazoa; phylum Chordata; class Aves; order Passeriformes; family Cotingidae; genus Cephalopterus; species Cephalopterus ornatus. The sequence continues at coordinate 60,733 of VZRE01000440.1, forward strand.
CTTTCATGTGAGCATAGTTCATGTAAAAGAGAATTCCCATGTATTTGTGCAAGGGGGTACAGGCAGATCTGCAGTAGCTGAGCAAGTAACAAGAACATGTGTCAAAGCACAGGGATGCTCATCCAGTCACTGAAGGCATGTCTCTGCATAAATAACGAATAAAAAGCAATATATAAAAGAAATCAGCTTTTGCAAGGTTAATGCTTTCAGTAAGCTTGAGGAGAACAAACATTGCTGGGTGTTTTCTTGCTCCACTGCTGCTTTCCAGCAGCATTTGTAAAAGTCTCATTCAGTACTCTGCCAGAGCAGGAAAGCCTTTCCCTAATAGCTTCTGTCCAAAGTTGTGTTATCATCCCTGGAAGTGTTGCATGAGTCTTGGAGCAACCTAGCAGAGTGAAAGGTGTCCCTCTCCATGGCAGGGGGGTTGGAACGAGATGGCCTTCAAGGTCCCTTCCAACCCAAACCATTCTGTGATTGCAGGTTCAATCTCAGGCAGGCTTGGCTTGAAGGTCTTCAGCAGCTGTGAATCCATTGCACCCCAGAGAAGGATCTGGCTGGACACATTTAGAGTTGTTGGGAAAGTGCTGGGAATTTCAGGCTGTGTAAATCTTGTAAAAAAGAAAAAAAAAGCTTTGATTTGCTAGATTGCAACAGATGATTAGAAATAAATAAATCAGCTAGGCTATGGAAGACAAAGCCCCCCTGCAGTGTGCTGGGTTGAGCACCTGAGATAGCAAAGTCCCAGCCTTGGTTTCCCATGCCTTGGCTGTCAGTGGATTAGGAAGAAGATCCTGCAGCACTGAGGCACTTTTTCCCTGAAACCTTTCCGCCCTCATTCATTGTTTCTTCTGATTTTGCCTTGCAGCAAAGACCCACGACATCCAGATCATGGATGTCACCGAGAGCAGTGCCAGGCTGCGCTGGGCCAGCCCCGAGCCACACCATGCCAACGCGTTTGACATCACCGTCACCTTGGCACACGACCACTCTCTCGTGCAGAAGCAAAACCTGACTGGCACTGAACACGTGATCCGAGGACTCAGAAGTGGACAAAAATACATCGTCGTCGTTACCGGCTACCAGAAATCCCAGCCCAAAGTAACCTACACAGGGACATTCAGCACGAGTGAGTACCTCTTAAAAACACAGAATTATTTTTTTTTTTTCATTAAATGGACACAAAGGGACAGGGAATCAGTTGGTAGCAACAACCCCAGCCCCGGCAACTCTCAGTCGTGTCACTGCATGTCTGCAATCCTCCAGACCAGCAGCAGGTTATGAGATGGGGCAAATCTGTTTCTTTGAAAAAATGCAAGTTAAACTTCAGTGGGGTTGAACTGACACAGACTGTGGGATAATTAAAGGCAGTCCCAGAGTGGGGTTTGTGTTACTGTACATGCTGTACATGGGGTTTGTACAATGGTACAAAAGGTCCTGCTGGGGGTCCAGCCAGCACTGCTGCAATTAATAATAAGAGTCAAACTGGTAAATTCAGTCCAGCCTGATTGCAAAATAAGCAAGAAAAGCTGTGTCTCCAGTCGCCATTTCCATATCCTCCTATCTGCTTCCCATACTATGCAAAACAAAAAACCACAAAGGAGATTAAATGGAGGGTTTAGTCCTTTGGGGATACAAGCTCCATATGTACAGTTCCCATGTGAACCTCATCAACCTGAACGCTCTGGCATGGCCAAAAGTTGCTGCCTAAGACACAGGGTTTTTTAATACAGTTTGGCACAGAGGTGACTTGGCTTGGTGGTATGAAGTTTGTGCTGGTCCTGCCAGTGCTGTGCCTGGTTTCTTCTGGCAGTTCAGATCCAGTTTCAGTGCCCACAGAGAGCCTCCCTTTTGGCTTCAATGGGTTTGGACCAGTCTCTTACCTTCACAAGCAATAAACATGCCCACAAAAATGTGGAGAAAAGACATCAGTGTGGAGAAGTAACATTTGCATGTGCTGAGTTGGAGCTCCTGGTGCATAGGGAAGCTGCATTTCCCTTAGAATAAGTCTTGAATGGGAACAAATTGAGCAGGCAGTGGTGACACCATATTAGCCAACAAGCTGTGACCTGGATACGGAATAGCATTGTCCCCTTACCCACACCCATGCTGCCCACTAAAGAAAAGCAAATCCAGCCCTTCCTGTGGCTGCAACCCCCTGCTACACTCCAGCCCCATGGAGGATGAGCTCCAGGAAGGGTCACGATGCAGTGGGGTGCAGCCATGCGCAGCATGTTGCAGTATGAACTGCGTTCTTCCCATCACAAGGATTTTCTCCCCCTGTGACAATCCTCAATGTAGTTCCTAGTGGAAAGGGAGGCGTGATGGGAGGAGCGTGGTCCAAGAGAGCCATGGAATGTATGAACAGTCCTTGAGGGAACAAGAGAGGATCCATCATGGATTTGCTCCCCTGCAGGATGCCATTTTTAATTTCTTGTCTCTAAGGCCAGAAGAGCAAAGTAAACCAGCTACAGAGGCCACATGCAGCTCCTGAGCCCCTACCCACTCAGTGCTGTGGGGTGAGTGGGGACCCTCCCCAGCAGTCACGTGGGGCCCTGAGGGTGATCACCCCTGAGGATGAGCTGTGTTGTGCAGCAGAGCCGCTGGCCAGGAGGGAAGGGAAGCCCTCCAGGCGCAGCTGGGCGGTTGTGGATGATTCATCCCATCAGCTGCCTCCAATAAACATTTCTGAAATGTATGTGTAGGGTAAACAGATCCAGACCTGACTCCTGCAACTCATGTGCATCCCCTGTGCTGGAGCTGGGGCCAGGCAGTTTGTTTATGGCTGAGCTGAGGGCGCTGCTGCAGATGCCTTTCCCCTTGGCTGACCCCTTGCTCCTTCTCCACAGAGGCCTCAGCGCAGACCAAGGTGTCTCTGGCCAACATGATGCTCAACACCGAGCCACTGGAAGGGCCTGAGAGTGGTGAGTATGGTGGGAGTGCTGGGCCGGGGGGCTCTGGCAGGACCCCACTGAGAGCCAGTCTTCTTGCCTGCTCCTAAATCCATCCTTTCTCGGAGTCCTCTCGGGAGCAGAGGATCTGTGAGTCCCTAGCTTTGCAGACCCAACAGATCGTGACCTAGATGACATCCTTGGCCATGCGGGTCTGAGCCCTGTATCAGGGTCTTTGCCCCATGAGGGATCCAGAACACGTGAAGTTGCTGTGGTCTTCATGGGGAACTCAAACTTGGTCCTGTTCCTATAATAAGGATGGGAGATGAGCCATGACCCAAGTGCTGGCCACTCTTCAGGGACAAATTGTGTCCCGTGGCTTCCCTGGCATGTGTAGATGTAGGTGTGGATACAGAACATCACCTGATGCTTGCTCATTCCCTCCCTCCCCATTTGGGGCAAAAAACAAGTCTTGGCCTCTTGTTTTAACGCACAGCTCCCAACAAGGACTTGGCCAGACTGGACAGGGCTTGGAGCAGCCTGATCTAGTGAAAAGTGTCCCTGGCCATGGCAGAGCGTGGAACTGGATGACTTTAAGATCTCTTCCAACCCAAAGTGTTCTATGATTCTATGCCCAACAGCCAGAGAGTGCCAGGGGTCACATTTGTATAAATCAGACTAATTGGTAGCCTCTCCCCAGTTTCACCCATCTGCCATGGGTGGTGTATGTAGTAAACTGCTAAATGAGTGAGCTGTCAGCTCCTGCTCTGTGGTTGATCCCATTAACCTGTGTCAATAACCCATAATCACTGTAGCTGTTAATACGTCATTTCATCGCTTTGGTTGACATCAAGCTCATTATATCAGCACTATTACACTCAGTTCTACCATCAATGCCAGGCTGCAACTCTTCCTCCAAGGACCTGGAAGGGCTCTCGGCCTTCATCAGGCAGCACATCCAACCATGGAACTGTTGTCCAAAACGCATCCCTGAATCATCACTCCCATGTTTTCCTTTAAACATTTTGCTTGCACTGTGGCTCATTTTCTTCCTGAGGAGATGTCACTGCTCAGTGTGCTCAGCCAAGAGTTGTGAAGCTGCTGCTGAGCTGCCGTGAGGCTGCTGCGCATGCTGAGTGGGATGAACACGGACCTCGCGCCTGGCTGGTGGCACCACTGGAGGGGCCGAGGGCTTGTGCCAAGCAGGGACCATCTCATTTCTGCCTTCCTGCATGGCCCATCATCCCACCCTTCCCATATGTTCCCGCTCCTTTGGTCCCTCTCCCTGGCACTGACATACCCTCAGAACCCTTGTCCCCACCCTCATGGCTTCATTTAACCTGTTGTGTGCCAGCCCTTTGGAAACAAGATTTGTAGGCTTTTCCTGCTCGAAGCAAGATGGATATGCTCGCCCTGTGCTTCCACACAAACCTCTCATTCCCAGCTCCTCTTGATGACCCACTTGCAGCCACTGCCCAAGGATTTATCGCAGCTGGCAGTTTGGGGGAAATACTCCCCAAGGATGCTAATATGAAGGTTTTCACCAGGCTGAAGACCTTAAAGAAGGCAGGGAGTTTGGGAAGGGTTTAGCTGAGTCTCTGTGCAACAGGAGAGACCCACATGCAAATCTTCCGACAGACCTTGGAGGAAGCCTCTGAAATTCTTCCCTTCTTATATAGGTAAAATAGCATGGATGGACTAGCATTGCTAATAAAAACTCTGGGGTATGGACCTAAATTATCTCTTTTGGGGCAAGGAAAGCAGCATATGTTTAAATCTGCACTAAGCTTTCAAGTCTACCAGGTGCAGCTTGCTTTTAGAGATAAACACTCTTAAAGATTCAAAGCTGCAGCCAAGAGAAATAGCTTTGAAAACAGATGGGGGGAGTTGTGTGAGCGCTCAATCCTGAGTGCACCAGCAGGGAGCAAGGGGCTCCCACCATGCTGCTCCAATTTGGAGTTTGGATGCCTGAGAAAATCAAGAGCAAGGAGAGGTAAGCTAGAGGTTGGGGAAGGTTTGCATCCAGCAAGGGAAATCACACAAGAAGAAAATGCCACCAGTCCTGTACTGGGCTTTGTTTTCCTTTTTTTTTTCTTTTCAATCTCTTTGCTTTTTCAGCTTTTAACCCTTTCAGAGTCACTTAACCTTTGCACCTTTTGACATGCAGATTGGCCAGACCCTTGCTTGCTGGACTTTGACATGGGCATGCAGTGCAAGGACTATGAGATTGTGTGGTTCTTTGACTACAAACACAAGTTCTGCAGCCAGGGTTGGTATGGTGGCTGTGGAGGTAATGCCAATAGATTTGAGACCGAAGCCGAGTGCATTAGCAAATGCTTAAAGCCATGTAAGTACCACATGGGGATTAATCCTTCTGTATTTTATCCTGTTGTCAAATGATGTTTGGATCGGAGAGAAAACATCATTTAAAATCCAAACCCATGCGTTTTTTTCCTCCAGCAGCAGCTGAGAAAGCCATGCAGCAGCCACTCCTTGAGAAAACATTACCGTCAGGTAACACCCAAAAAAACCATTAATAATCACAAACCAAGCAAATCCATTCTCTCACCTTGACCATTTCACAGCATGTGTCCAAGCCTGTCTGGGCTACCACCAACAGTACAGACTTAGTTTTCACTTGCTCCTTGACAAGACCACGCCCAACCATCCACTTTGCATGAGCAAGTCACCTTTGCATGTGTGTTGTCACACCAGGACACGCTTTGTTTGCACAACCTGATTGCAAATCACGGCTCTGTGACAAAACCACTCAGTGGATTTTGTGTGAAACGTGGGGTTGGTGAACTGGAGCATGGAACGGGCCCAAACCAGTTTCTGTTTTCGTTGCATGACCAGCCAATGCCACCACTCCGCTGAGATGCAGAGAATTCCAAACATTTCGCCACCAGTAACAGGAAAACTTGATGGGAAATGACTCCAAGAGACGCAGGCCTTGCAGGCAGATGTTTTCATTTTGCACCAAAAGATAAAAATCAAGATTGAGGGAGGAGCATGTGGAAAAATGGCAATGATCTCCTCTCCTCAAGGAGCTTTTAAGGTTAAGGGGTTGTGTTTGCAAACCTCTTCAAGACCTGGGAAGGGAGTAGAGACTTTCAATCACCACTGTGGTGGCTGAGCAAGGTTGGGATGGGAACCTAATCCCAGCAAAGCCTCCTTATCGTATCAGCCTCCCCCTCCCAGTGGTGTTTCAGGGCCCTCTGCAGAGATGGGAGGAAAACCAAGGAGTGAAGACAGCTCTGGTACCTAATGGCAGGGCCTTAGTCCTTGAGGGGTGATGGCAAATTAAGGACCTCTCCCACCTTTCTGATTTTCTTAGGTTTATTTTAGTCTCCTTAAAAGGAGCTTGGGAATTTTAGGCTTGTGAATTTTTGTCACTGGCAGCCCAAGTCCCGCTGTGGATGCCCCTAAAGAAATGTGCAGGCAAGTAAGGAAGAGGCCACCGCCAGCCATGGAGATGTCTGGGTTGGAAAAAGGAGATTTGAAGGTGCTTGGGGGATTCAAATGAGGATCATGAATCCCTTGGTTGCAGTTTGAGGAGTTCTCAGCCCAGAGGAAGAGGCATACAGCCTGTACAGCAGAAACGCGTATCTTCAACCTAGAGCAGGATTGCACCCTCCCAGAGCAGGGAAGCCCCCCTGGTGTGGTTTTCCCCAGAGGGCCCTGTTTTTGCCAGCCCCAGCCCATGGGCTAGCCCCTCCTGATCATCGTCACATGCCTTGATGGTGTTTCCAGCAACTGTTGTTGAGGCTAAAATGGTATTTCATCAACTTGGCACCGTTCTGCCCCAGGCAGATAGTCAAGAAAAGCAGCTGAGGGGCCCTGGAGGGACGCTCGTGTCTCTGCCCTCCACGTTCCACTCACCGCTTTATCCTCTTTTTCTTTTTCTGAAAAATCAGAGCTTGAAGGCGCCATGGAAAAAGAGACACAGGATTCACGTGCAGCTCAGCTTTAAGACGCTGGGCACTGGATTGGGCTCTCGGTTCAGCCCATACCAGGTGCAACACTGAGAAAAGAGTTCTCTCCCAAACCTTAGGGTTCCTGGGGAACAAAAATATGCATCAGACGCACCTTTCATTTGAAACCTTTTAAAAGCTGTGATAACCTTTATTTATTGACTTTATATGCATCTATATATTTCATGTGTAGATGTGGCACTTGGTGATGTAGTGGTGGACTTGGCAGTGCTGGGGAATGGTTGGACTCAAGGGCTTTTCCAACCTGAATAATTCTATGATTCATTTATTATTATTATTTTACTTTTCTACCATGACAAAAGTAACTGTATGTGCCACTGAGGAGCCCTGGCACATTTACTCTGTGGGGTGAATTAAAACCCTGTCTTGCCATGGCTCTCCCCATCTTTTGAACTTGCCAAACCCAGCCACAGCTTAAAAAACATTTTAACTCCTCAGTTCTTGCTCTCCATCAATTCTTTGAAATTTTTGAAGAAGCTTTTTCTTTCATTTCAAACTGAAAGAGGGGAAATTTAGGTTAGATATACAGAAGAAATTAATTCCTGTGAGGGTGATGAGGCCTTGGTACACATTGGCCAGAGAAGTTGTGGCTGACCCATCCCTGGAAGCGTCCAAGGCCAAGTTGGATGGGACTTGGAGCAACCAGGGCTAGTGGAAAGTGTTCCTGCCCATGGCAGGGGATTGGAACTGAATGTGCTTTAAGCTTCCAACCCAAACTATTCTGAGATTCTGGGGTTCACTGTGTTTTGGGCTTGGGATTTTTGATAGGTTTCAGTTGAAATGCCCTCCAAGGGTTGAGCCACATCCATGGTGATTGTGAAACTGGAGAGTGGCACAAGCCCATGTCATGGGAGTATGATGGCAGACAACCTGAAGATTAAAACTCAAGTGAATTTTCCACAGCTTTCTTGAAGCCTCTAAAGTGGTGGTTGAATTTCCCTGTGCATCTGCTGATTCTGAAGACTGATTCCACCTTCCAAAGGGACTGAAGGGGGTGGAAGGGAAGTCGGGTTGCCTGGACCCCATTCTGCAGAGAAAAACTGTATCATACTTCCTGAATGTTTTGGTTACTGGTTGGATTTGATTCCTGTGCAGGGTTTGGGGTAGAGTAATTTCTGTGTTCACATCTGCTGGATTTCAAGAGTTTTGGAATGTGGGGAAGAAGGGAGATGAGCTTAGGGGAAAAACTGAATATAAAAAAGGCCAAGAGCCTGCCAAAGGCATGGGGAGGCTTTTGGCTGTAGGAGCGCACAAGCAAAGCTGAACGGGAAGGTCATACCTGAGGATGGGGGGTGCAAGGTTTATGACACTCTGGACGTTTCCATGTCCATCCCAGGAGCATGCCAGTCTTGCTGCAGTGTTCCTGAGCTCTGGGCAGCCGCCAGCACCAGCTGCAATTTCCCTTAAAGTGAACCTGCTGCCCAGGGTCTACTGCCAGACCTACTTTCCAATTGGGATTTCAGGGATAATCCTCTATGCCCTTCTTCCTATTAAAATGTTAGAGGGGTTTAGTACACCTTTGCTTTCAGCAGGCACTTAAGAAACTTGCTGGCAAATGCACCTATGTACATATTCACCCTCTATCCATATAGTCTTTCCTATATTCTTTTGTGTAACAGAGACCAGGTAAGAACTTTCAGCCCCTCACAAAATGCTTTTCCTTATTGCTAGGGACAGGTTGAGTTAACCCTGCTTTTGGGGGGGGGGGAGGGGGAAGGAAAGAAGGGAAAGGCTTTTTTTTT
>VZRE01000440.1:69435-109314 GCA_013396775.1 Cephalopterus ornatus
GAGGGGGAAGGAAAGAAGGTAAAGGCTTTTTTTTTCTTAAAAAAGTCTCCTGGTTGCAAACACCTCTCTAGCAAGAGGAACTCACACTGTCTGTTGTGACTCCCCCTCATCCAGGATGGATATGCCCTGCTGAGCAGAGCTCCTTCTGCATCCCTGTGTGCAAGGGAGGTTTGTGACATGGTAAATTAATGGCTCATGTCAGATTTTATTTTATTTTTTAAAAGTTATTTGGAAATTTAGTTTTAACATATCCAAGTGCTTTGTTACTTTGTTCCCTGCTCACCCAGCAAGGGATCCAGGATAATGTGGGCAGTGCATAGTAGATCCAGGAGCATCTTCACATGGAAGATTTCTCTTTTCAGAGGAAGGCAGGCATTTTAACAGGAAAATGATGGTGCCAATACATTTTCCCTTGCAGCCCAGCCAGTCCTCTCCCAGATCTCAGACCTGCCAATCACTTCCTGCAGATCCAGGGGATTTGCAGGCAACTGCTGCTGTGCAGTGCCCTTCCTTCGTCTCATCATCACTACATGCATACATGGCAGCAATATGCACGAGGGCTTTGGATCAGGGCTGGTGACTTCCAGGGAAAGACCTTCTCTTTGCAAGGAAAGAGATGGGATTTAGTCACAGGAGACTTGCAAAGTCAGTGCCGTGGTTGCCCTGTCTGAGCTTGCATGCCAGCCCTGTTCACGGGCATTTCTCTGCCATGCAAACACGGTCAGGAGAGGCTGTGCTTCACCTGGGAGTGTGACTGCTGACCAGTCTTGCTCCTGCTTTTATCTGCAGCCATGGATATCTGCCAGCTGCAGAAGGACAAGGGGACCTGCAGAAACTTCGTGCTGCAGTGGTACTACGACCCTGCGACCAGGAGCTGTGCCCGGTTCTGGTACGGCGGCTGCGGTGGCAACGAGAACAGATTTAACACGCAGAAAGAATGTGAAAAAGTTTGCATTCCTGGTAAGAAAGGGTAGCCAAATTCCTGGCATTCCCAGTCCCTTGCAATGCTGGACTCCTCAGCAAGCCCTGGCAACTATCTCATTTACCTTCCCCCAGTATCCTGCATGGAATAACCTTATTTATTTCCCCCTTCTCCATCAAATCACTTTCAGGGAACATCAACCCTGGTGTGGTGACGACGATAGGAACATAGAGCCCGGGGCTGGCCAACACATACCTCTGAGACAGCCAGGAGCATCACCGTTGCCACCTTGCCCCTATAGAAGCAAAGGGTATAGACGACCTTGCACTGTAATATTTCATGCTTTTAACTTCCAAGCAAACCCTGAAGGAAGGGTTTTGCTGCATGACCTATCAATATGGTGCTAAACTGTTTGTGGACTGAGTGCTACACATGCCAGGGTTATATTGTATAGCTTCAAAATTGCCAAATATTTACCTAATTGCAGATTATTATTGTCTCTCAAAGTGTCTCTAAAGTACCCTTTTTATCCTGATTCCAGCAGTTTGCCTGTCTAAGGCATCATAAAAATGAGTAAAAAAGAAAAAAAAAAAGAATCATAAGAATTTCACTGCAATTGCTACCTGCTTGCTTTGAACTTTCTCATAACTGAGTGTACCTTTTCAGGGGAAGCCTTTGTGTAAGAGAGTGGCTGATTCAGATAAACAAGTGGTTCCATTTTCACTCTTCCTCTTTTATCGTTTTTCTCCTTTTGCTGGATTAGATCTCAAACTAGATCTCTTGTATGCATTTGTTACACATGTGGCCAACCGAACTGGCAAGGAAAAGTTTCCGAATGCAAATGCACTGCTGGGACCAAGGCCTCAGTTAACAAATTTTTAAATTGTGGTGTAGGGTGCCTCTGGCATTCTTCTGATGTTGTATGTTTTATAAAATACGAAGCAAAGCAATCTGGGGAGGGGGGAGCGGTGGGTGGGAGAGGGATTTTATTTTTATTGTGGGTTCCGTGTCAGGAAGTCTATACAAAGAACTTTTAAATAAAGTCTAATGGAGGTTTTGAGAAACTCATGGGTTTGTCTTTGTTAAAGCCACAGTGAGTATCAGTGGAGTTGTTTTCCAGGGTTTGGAAAGCAATTATTTGCTGGGAAATCCCTCTGTGCCTTAAAGGCAAGATAGACGTAGTATGGATATTCAGGGGAGCATCACTGAGGTGCTGCTGGTAACCTGGAGTTTTCCCACTTGGAAAAGAGTGGAAACCGAGATGCCTTGGTTGTGAAATCTCCATCCCGGAGGAATTTAAACTCAGCTGGACATGGCATGGAGCAACTTGGCCTCATCTGGCTTTGAGCAGGGTGTTGGACCTGGATGTCCCTTCCAACTTCTGTGACTCAATGACCCCATAAATATTTTCATCTGTCTCCTTTGCTGTCCATAGCCATGATTTTGACGTTAGGCTATTCCTGTCCTTATCTGAGCTCACCCAAGGAAGCCAAAATTCACAGAAACAACGCACATTTCCCTGCCTCTCCAGAAATCCTCCCTGAAAAGCACGATGCAGATGAATGTGATCGCCCAGGGCACATGGCTCTGGGGCTGATGTTCCTCAATTTCCCTGAGCCCCCATTGTGGTCTGCAAGTAGGGGTGGATACCATTTCCCATTTCCCGCCGTAGGTGCGCGGAAGGAAGAATTGAGCCTTGCAGGCGCATGCCATGGAGAGGGCAGCCGAACGCCAAAAGCAGGGCAGGTCCAAGGGAAAAGGCATTGACTTCTGGAGAACTGGGTTGCATTGGTTCAATCTTGGGAAGGAGACCCAGAGCTTCTTACAATTTAGGGCTTATCCAGCGTTTTCCTCCATGTGTCAGGGTGGGACTGTCACAAGGAGAAGGCAATTTGGCGCTGCTTTCCGAAGCACTTCAGGTGGGTCTCCAAGGACCGCGACGTGAGACATTCCATGAGTGTTGTATAGAATGCCTGTGGAAGCACCTCCCCCCCAACAGGATGATTTGCCCTCCATAACACCATTTACAAGATTGAATTTAGCTGTTCCGACACCTCAGGCTCTCTGTTCAAAGCTGCACACGATCAACAGGATTCCGAGAGCCTCACCTGGACTTGTCCAGCTGGGTGGGGCTGCAGATCCATATGGATCTGCAAGCCAACAGGTGGGACAAGGAGACCTCGCAGGGCTGCGGCGGGCTTTGTCCCCGTGGGGCTTTGCAGTTTGAGGCACCCCATTCCTGGCATGCAGGGCAGCCCAGATCCCAAAACTTCCCATTAGTTACCAAGCCACTTGCGTGGGGATAGGGCACAGCAGGACACTGCTTGGCTGGGGATGAGCCGAGCCGTGGCAGCTGCACTTGGGAAACTGCACTGTTTATTTGGCACCCACTCCGAGCACATCACAAGGGCTTCATTAAAAAAGAGGGGAATGGGTAAATATTATTTATTTATTATCTTAACTGGGTCTTGCAACGGCTGCTTCAGAGGACACAGCAGCCTGCTCTGCCTCTCACCACGAATAAAGCCATGGCCAAGACCTCCTTTTCTGCTCTCACGGCGTATGAAAGCTGCACTTAGGCTAAAGCGATTTTTCCCTTCTTCCTTCCACCCCTCTGCAGCACAGGAGAAGTTTCCCAATGCCTGTGCCGCCTCCGTTTCCCGGGAAAGCTGCTTTCAATGGACCGTGCAGACCTCCGGGATGCAAAGGCGCAGCCCGGGCTTTCACAACGGTGGCGGGGGGGCGGAGGAGGCGGCTTGGGAAGGGGGCCCCTCATTCCCTCCCATGCCTGGGGCGTTGCATCGCCTCTCCCAAGCCTTTTAAGGAAGCACGTTACGCCCCGGGCCCCCGGCCAGCGGCCACGAGGGGCTACACATGGAAGTCATCTGCAGCTGGGAGCGCATCTGCCAGCGTGGCTGCGGGACCAGACCGGGAGTAAAAATAGCTCGGCACGCTCTGCTCCCGGCTGCCCGTGGGGAGCCCCGAGATCCACGCCCTGCTGCTTTTGGGGTGGCCTTAGAATCCTCTCTAAGCAGGATTTCTCATGCAGACACCCTGTCTAAACCTCCTGCATCCAAAGTGGTGTTGCTTCACCCCTGCCCAGGATTGGGACAGCAAAGACATAAAAGTCAGACTCCAGCCTAGAATTTCCCCACAAGCTGAATAAAAGAGCTTCACTGGAATTGCTTTAAATCTCTGGAGTTTTACAGAAACGGGTCAGGGAAACCTTCGCAGGGCTGACGTAGGTTGAGTTGTCCCTGACTTGGAGACCTGCATAAAGTCCAAGCGAGCCTTGAATTTAATGCTTTGTCTTCAAATTCGAGTGTTAATTCTGTCCCAGCCACAGAATCATAAAATGGCCTGGGTTGGAAGTGACCTTTAAAATCAACTCTTTCCACCCCATGCCATGGGCAGGGACACCTTCTACTAGCCCGGGTTGCCCCAAGCCCCATCCAACCTGGCCTTCGATGTTTCCAGGGATGGGACAGCCACAGCTTCTCTGCGCAACCTGTGTCAGGGCCTCCCCACCCTCACAGGGAAGGATTTCTTCCTAATACCCAATCTAAACCTACTCTGTCAGTTTGAAGCCATCACCCCGATGTCCTGTCCCTTCATGATCTTGTAAATAGTCTCCATCTTTTTTGTGGGGTCCCTTGAAGAGATGGGTGAGTTGCAATCAGCAGAGCCACCAGCCCTTTTTTTGCCAGTGACCTTCCTCATGGAGTATTTCACAGTCAGGTTGCCCAGAAGAAGCCACAAAATCCTACATCTCCTCCTGCACCCACACCTCCTCCCTAGAGAGAGTTAAACATTGAAAGCAGACCCTTAAATTTAGGACATCATCAGCATTTAATGCTTGGTTAGGTTCCCTTAATGCTGTAGCTTTGCATTTAATCATAGCCTTCTTGAGAGACCTTTACAAGGAGAGGCAAAGTGGCTTTGACACATTTTATTAGCCAGTATTAAATTTATTACACCAGTAAAGGAAGCCAGTCTAACAGTCCATAGATGTACACACGTACCTGCCTGGATCCTTCCAGTTAAAGAGGGTTTTCCAGCAATGCCCTACATGGCAAGTGTTGACATTGCAAGGTCAAGAGTTTAAGGAAAAGGATGTCTTCCACGCTGGGTGTTCCTGGAAATTAGGACTATATCCAAGTGCTTCAGCATAGATGCAGATAAACTTGAAGCAGCTGAGCCTGGAGAAAAGGATCTTCACATAACTGGGGCAGAAATATGGGCATTTTCTTGGCCAGGGGCCTTCTGTGTGGCCATCACCCTACCCTTGGTCCTTCCTTCAGCCTTCTGCTTGTGAGATGGAAATGCTACATCTCCCAACCCTAAAATCATTAAACCTCTGAGTAACGATAAGCTGAGAGGAAGGGATTTTGGAGATCCTAGATTTTTCTAGGTGCTCTTTTGCTTTCTGCCTGTGTTTTATAGCCCCATAAGCTCTTCAGGGCAGAGTGGTTTCCCCCTGGGAGCAGCAGCTGGCTCACCGCAAGCAAGCACCATTCCTGCCATCTGAGCTGACCCGAGCCCGGCACCCTGGGTGGCTTTAAATCCTGGGATCATTTTAAATCCATGATAATTTCTCAGCCCTTGCCCAGCAGCTGTGGATCACTCACAAAATGGCAGGAGGGAGCTTGCTGGAAGCACAGCCTTCCCAAAAGCAAAGCCCATGGCTAAATCGGATGTGGCGGGATAAACAGCCACAGCGAATGGCCGAGACTGTGCTCCAGCTGTGGGATGATTTATGAGACGGCGGGAGCGCGGCTCCTTCTCAGTTAAACAGGGCAGATCCAAACCAGATGTCTAACCTTTATCTCAATTGCTGAGGAGACAGAGGAGCAGACAGGGGAGAGAGAAAGACATTGGAGTTTCCATTAGCTGCCGCTCCACTGCCTTCCAAAGCCAGCTCAGAAAGAAAAATGAACACCAGGAGCCAGGAAATTTTGCTTTGGTGAACTATGTTTTGTTTCGCCCTCCGCTGCTATAGCGACCCCGCTGAATTAAAAGCGTGGCCGGCTGGGGTGACCTCATCCTATTGCTCCATCAAAATCAGGTATTGTAAAGGTATAACCCGGGCAGAGGATTGAGGACATGCCCTTCGCTGTGCTCTCCAGGACAGTGGGGCTGGAAAGGGCAGGAGTAGGGGGAATGAGGGCAAGAGGTTGAGGATTTTTCCCGCCTAGGAAGCAAGACACATGGTGGGAGATGTGGGAGAGTGGTGGGTGCTGCCTTGTGCTCCCAGGGAAGGGGCAGCTTTTGGACACCAGGGATGAAAAGCTTTTGGGAAGGCTCTGTTTTTATGGGGGAGAGAGGGGAGAAGCCCAAAATTGGGAGTGCTGCATCCAGCTCTGGGGTCCCCCAGCACAGGAAGACATGGACCTATTAGAGCGAGTCCAGAAGAGGCCACAGAGGTGATCAGAGGGATGGAGCAGCTCTGCTGTGAGGGAAAGGCTGAGACAATTGGGATTGTTCAGCCTGGAAAAGAGAAGGCTCCAGGGCAACCTAACTGCAGTCTCTCAGTATCTGAAGGGAACTTGCAAGAAAGATGGAGAGGGCATGGCATGACAGGGCAAGGGGGAATGGCTTCAAACTGACAGAGGGCAGCATTAGATGGGATGTTAGGAAGAAATCCTTCCCCCTGAGGTTGGTGAGGCCCTGGCACAGGTTGCCCAGAGAAGCTGTGGCTGCCCCATCCCTGGGAGTGTTCAAGGCCAGGTTGGACGGGGCTTGGAGCAACCCGGGCTAGTGGAAGGTGTCCCTGCCCATGGCAGGGGGTGGAACTGGATGATCGTTAAGGTCCCTTCCAACTCAAACCTAGGGATTCTCTGATTTCCAAAATCCTAGCTCCATGCCTCACAGCCAAGGAAATACCCTAGCTAGGAATAACATCCAGCTCGCACTCAATGAAAATTAGCTTCCAAACTTGGGATGTAAGCACCCCAGTGTGCTGCTGGGGATCCCCTCTGAGATGGGAGTGTCTCAGTTTTAGGATATCCCAGTGGGCAAAGGCCAAATAAACCACTGCTCATGACAAAGATGGTGAGCGTGGTCAATGAACTGAAGAGGAACTGAAGGCCTGGAAAAAAAGGTTGCTAGGGACCAAATCAGTAGTTTGTTATTTCTAAAATACCCTTCTAGCTTCCCAGCAGTGATTAACTCGGCAGATGGGGAGGTTGCATTGGAGGTTAATGAAAAAAATGAGCATTTCATTAGACTGACTGGAATATTGCAGAGGGCATGACACAGTCTTTGGAAATAACTGAAGCACTGTGGCCACTCTTCTACAGCATCTGTATTTCAGGCTCCCCTACTGCTTCCAGCCCTTAGAAGATCCTTATATTTACTGATGACAAATCTCAGATGACAACGTTACCACTTACTGTCTAGCAGCTAAAAGCTTAAACAAGTGCCATTTGGAAAGTTAAATATGCTCACTCACTGCTCACACATTTTTTTTTCCCAGAAATCTGGCAGTTTTTGGGCCAGGAATGCTTTTCTAAGGAAAAAAAAAAAATAAAGATAATCAATGGTTTGAAAGGGAAGTTTTGCAGCAGGAGGATTAGATACAATTAGCCTGACCTTTCCCACTAAAACCCACAGCTCCATAGATCTCATGGCATAGCATTTTGCTCCAGTTCATTTTTTTTTTTTTTTAAGGCTGCTAGAAATGAGAAATGGTTTTGGAAAAGCCAGAATCCTGCCTTGGGTGCTGTGCATTGCTCGCTGGGTGAAACTCCAGCTCCTGGACTCCTGGCACTTGGAGTTACACAGGGGTGGATTTTGGATAAACTGACTGACAGTTTGACACACAGCAAAAAGTTGCCAGATCCTGAAGCCTTTTCCAAAATAATTATTCAAAATCCCCACTTTGCACTGTACTCCTTTTCTCCGTGCTTTCTCATCCTTCATCCGTTTTCCTTGGGATGCAAACCATGGGCAAAGGCACCACAGCTCTGCATCGTCCTCTGTGCCCTCCCAGCAATAGATGCAGGTGGTCCTGGACTGGCAGAAGCATTATATTTAATGCTATTCCTCCCTCAGAATGGATTATTTAGTGCTGTTTCTCCCCCAGGATGGAGAAAGACAAAGGGGCACCTCCAGAGCAGCCTGGAAGCTGCGCCCCCTCTTCCCACCTTAAAAGCCTGCAGGTTGTAGGTGTCAATCTGGGAATAAAACAGCAGATTGGCCAATGAGACACCTAAAAATGCAAATGTTACCCTGAAAAACCACAGTGGCCAAGCCCATGAGGTCTCTGAGAACAGCCACAGCTCCTCACACAGGTATAACACAGACTAAGAAACTTGGGGACCTCTGAACGTGTGACAGCTGCATTAGGTGACATCTCCTGATTGTCTGTAACTTTAGGAAACGTGTGCTAATTGTCCTAGCAAGCAGAATTAGAAGTGTCTTCCCAAGGGAGACTATTTCTTGAAGTCAGCCAACTCAGAGCATCCTGCCAATGCAGCCCAAAGGGCCCCTTTATGCCCACTTCCCAGCAGGACAAGGTGGATCAGTCAGGTTTAGCACCTAAGTGCAAAAACCTTGTCAAGTGCTAGAAAAATATCTGCAGTTTGGAAGAGCTTAAGGAGCTCTGAAGTACTTGGAATTAAAGCCAGCTTCATCCTGAAAGTGGGAGGTGAGCAAAGAAGGCAGGTGTCATGCCTGAGCAGGGCACGGGCCCTCAGGGATGGAGTTAATCCCAGACTAAACAACCTGATGAGGAGACTGAGGAGAGGCTCACAGCAGGCTAAAACTTCCTCACAGGGGAAGTGAAGGGGCAGGCACTGATCTCTGCTCCCTGTGAGCAGGGACACGACCCAAGGGAATCGCTGGAGCTGTGTCAGGAAAGGTTTAGGTTGGACCTCAGGAAAAGGTTCTTCCCCCAGAGGGTGGTTGGCACTGACCAGGCTCCCCAGGGCAGTGGGCACAGCCCCAAGGCTGCCAGAGCTCCAGGAGGGTTTGGACAACACCCTCAGGGACAGGGTGGGATTGTTGGGGTGTCCTGGGCAGGGCCAGGGGTTGGACTGGATGGTCCTTGTGGGTCCTTTCCAACTCAGGTGATTCTAATTTAAGGGCTACATCCAATTTTTAGTGTTTTTTTTCCCTACTCTGAACAAAGCCCTATCTGTCCTATTTTCCTGCCCCAGCTGCCTTGGGAAGGGATCTGGGCATAGAGGAAAGGATGGTTACCCTTCCCATCTAGGGCTTGCATCACCCTACAGCTTCAGAAACCAGCAACCATCCCCTGCATATCTGCATTTAACAACCCAGGTCTTTTTTCACTTTTTCACAGCTTTTTTAATCCTTCATCCATTTGGCCCCCCTCTATTCAAAGCCCCCACTTTTGAGACCCCAGTTCTGCCACAGACATTTGAGCCATTGCTGGACTGGGAAGACTGAAAATGGCACCTCGTTTCCACCCCTCCTCTTCTGCCACTGCAACAGGCAGAGCAGCTGGAATGCTGCATCCTTTTTTTAATTTTATTTTTGGGAATAAAAAGGCATTTTTGTTTGCAGTCTGGAACCAAACTCATTGCAAAAGAGCGGGCTGTGCTCTGGTCAGCCCCGTGCATCGTCCCTGCAGCTGTGTTCCATCGCAGGGACATCTGATGCTGGTGGTCACGTAAAGACGGGCAGGAGAACATCCCCCTCGCAAATTTTCTTTGGCAGCCTGTGCCTGGGAGTGCTAAGCTCTGTTCTTTTCCAGGGGGGCTTGAGGATTTCCTGAACCAGTGCTGTGCTGATCCCTGGATGCCCATGTTCCCGACTCCCCTCCTTGCAGCGTGGGCTCAAAACTTTTTCCCAGATGGGTTTCCCTATGCGGGGGCAACTCATCCTGACTCACAGAATCTCAGATGGGTTTGGGGTGGAAGGGACCTTAAAGATGATCTCATTTCAACCCTCCTGCCAGAGGGTTTTCCTTCGCCACATGCTCCTCAACTGTGCATCCCACCAAATTCCTCCAGGCATGCGAGAGGCTGCATGTGATGAGTTTCCCAGCCTCAGCAGCAGCATGGGAGGAGCTGCTGTTCCCAGGCACTGCCAAAATTCACTATCTCCCCATGAGTTTTCATCCCACCTTTGCTACCTTGGCATTTTCAGCGGGCAGGGAGAGGTCCAAGACCTATTTGTCAGCCCCCAAGCTGCCAGAGGCACAAAGCAGCTACAGAAACTTGGTGCAGTGGTGAATGCTTGAGCCTTCCCTCGGTTCTGGGATACCATGGGGAGAATAACCCTTTGGCAGGTACAGAGTAGAGAGGATGAGTAGAAAGGATTTATTTCTGCAGCAAATGCATCTTCTAAATGACTGCCTCCTCCTCCCCAGCCCCAGCTCCCTACATGTCCCCCTCAGGAATTTCCATGGCACTGCTCTCAGGAAATCTCTGCATTTCTCACAGACGTGCCTATGAAGGGACACCGATTGCACAAGATGGTCCCAGCACTGGGGAAGTGAGAGTTCAGGAAAAAAAAAAAGAGACAAAAATCGCAAGCAACAACTCCTCTTGGAAAAAGCAGTCAGAAGTTTGAAGCGCATCCAGACCACTGCTCTGGAAATCAAGCTGAAAAATCTTGTGACATTAGGCTCTCTTAGGGGGTCGCTGCTATTTCCCAGCTGTAAAACCCTGGGAATGTTGCTAGCAGCCCATGGTGGACTTCAGAAGAGCTTGAAAGACAATGCTGCAGTGACCAAGGAGCATCTTATAGAACCATTAAGGTTGGAAAAAGTCATTAAAACTGGAAAACACCTCCAAGATCATCAAGTCCAACCTGACCAATCCCCCATTTGTCAACCAGACCAGAATCCAGTCGTTCCTTGAACACCTCCAGGGATGGGGACTCCACCATGGGCAACCCCTTCCAATGCCTGACTATCTTTCCTGGCACAGCTTGAGGCCGTTTCTTCTTGTCCTGTCCCTTGTTCCTGGCAAGCAGACCCCACATCCCCTGGCTCTCCCCTCCTGTCAGGGAGTTCAGTGCTCATTGAACGCATTGTGGCACCTCTGGCATCTCAGTTTTGGAAAGCACAAAACACAAGGAACTCTCCACAGATGACAAATCTTCATGGGTTTGTTCTGAAGGTCCAACTGCATCCCAGTTTCACCCACCTCTGGCCTCACCGGAGAGCCCCAGTGGAAACTTTTGCTGTGAGACACAATTGGCACCTCTGGACACCTGATTTCAGGCCAGGCATGTTGAAGGAGATAAATATTTGCATTTTTGAAAGAAGCATGCGCTTATTCCAAGAAGTATCATTGGAAGTTTATGGATATATTGGAAAGTCTCATGTAAATGGATGGAGATGGTTATCCCAGAGGAGGCGGTGCAATCCTGAATTGGTCAGTGACTTGTATCCCCTAGGAATAAGACCCAACTGCCCTATTTTGGAGGTTGGAAACAGGCTAAAAAAAAAAGGAAATTTAACAATAAAATATATAAGGGGAGTTTGTCGTCCTTGCTGAGCAGCAGGGAGATGATGGATACACCACGGACAGGAGGGATGGGGTGGAAATGGAGCACCAAGAGCAGCACTGAGTTGAGCTCTGTGGTTGAGCATCGTCTCCCTGCCTCCCACACAAATCCGGGACCCAGCCGGGAGCTGCATGAGCTCATTGCTGGGGTGTCGCCAGCCTGACCCAGCAGGGAAGGGAAAGAGAGGAAAGGCAGCACGAGAATAAAGGAGGATCAAAAAGAAAAAATGATCAAAAAGAAAAAAGGAAGAGGAGGGTTGGGGGAAGAGAAAAGGAAAATATATGTATTTAAAAAAGTTAACCAAAGGAAAAAGGACAAAAAGGAAGAGGAAAGGTAAAAAAAGGAAAGTGGGAAGTATATATGTATGAAAAAGGAAAAAAGGGAAAAGGTAAAGGAAAAAGGGGAAGGAGAAGAGGAAAAAGAAAAAAGGAAACAGACGAAAGGAAAAAAGAGAAAGATAAAAGTAAAAAGGAAATAGGAAAAAATAAAATTAAAAAGAAAAAGAAAAAAAAAGAAAGAAAAAGTTTGAGGCTGAGTCCACGTGGACCTACAGCAACTCACGGAAGGAACAAGGAGCAGGATGGGGACCAGGGCAGGGCCAAGGGAGCTTTTCCCTGCTGAAAGAAGTCTCCCTGCCAAACCCAGAAATGGGGGGGAAAATCATCTTAATGGTGGTCATTAGATGGGCCTTTTGAGCCCATATGAAATGGGGCTTTGAGCCCTGTGTGTATTTAACACATGTACAAGAAGGGAAGCCTCCTGGCCCGAGGGGCTGAAAAGGGCTGGCTTTGGGATTTCATAGACCTCTTTGCTCTCTGGCAGGGGGCAACAGCCACAGCACACGCTCAGACAAGGAGAGGTGCAAGTAAATAACCCTCTCTGTGGAGAGCCAAGTGTTTTTTTGAAGACCCTGCTTGGCTGGTCTCCCCTCTGAGCTGGTTGAGACAAGGGGATGATTTGTGGCCACAAATCCCTGCGTGAGATTTGGAAGAGGTCCCTTGCTGACATTACAGCTGCTGTCTCCTGCTCTAAGGGCCAGGCTGGTGGAAAAAAAGGAGAATTTCATCAACAGCCACAGCAACTTTAATACTCGTGCAGTTGCCATCGTCTGCTCTGGTTCCTGCATGACTGGGATTGCACCATGGAGCAGGATCCCATGGGAAAGCCTGTGGGGCAACTCATCCCCTACCTCTCCACATCACAACCGGTTCATTCAATCAGCAATACAATTGCATTTTCCCAGGAAGGTTCTACAAATTCTGCAGAAATGTGCTTCAGCCACAGAGGAGCTCAATTACAATTACAAAAACCCCATGTAGTCACAGAATCACAGACTGGTTTGAGGTGGAAGGGACCTTCAAGATCATCTACTTGCAACCTCTACCCGGGGTATTCAAGCAGTCCTCACCTTATCTCACTTCACAATAAGCCACTGATAAAGCCTCTTAACCATCCTCTGGGAATCGTAAAAGCACCTTCAAGGCAGAATTTTATCTGTATTGTCCCTGTGGGAGCCAGCCTGGAGGACACCCACAGGCTGGCTTGGGCAGAGCCAGGCGATGGAGGTGGATTGTACACCTAGAGCCAGCAAACCCTACCAACAAAATTGGTGATGCCATCACTGGGGGACTGAGAAGAACCCAGCCCTCGGGTAGCTACAACCCATCTGCACTGTGGCTTTTCTGGAATTATTTTATTAGCAGGGCAAAGGGGATAAGGAGACTTTCCTCCCAAATCCAGCCCCACTGATGTGAAAGATGTGAGAAGTGAGTGGGGTTTGAGCATGTTTTAAGCTGTTTCTCTTTAGGGTGGGAATCAGAGATGTTCTGTGGGGAGCTCGGGGTGGAGCAGGGGGCTGCTTCTCCATACAACCCCCCTGGGGATGCAAGCCTACCCCAAAGTGGGAGATTGGCACCGGGATGGGGCCTTTCCATCCTTCTGCAGTAATGACCCTTCTCATTGCAGCTTTCTCCCCACATTTTTTTAACCCACAGTGTTCTCACATCATCCCAGCCCTTAACCACTAAACAAGCCTTGATACTGGGTGTCCCTTGCAACCCCGCCAACGTGGCTAATTTCTCAGGAAACAGCAAAAACAAGCCAATAACTCATCCAGCTCTGCAAGCCCTTGGCTTTGCCATTTTTCAGAAACTCAGGCGTGGATACTGGCTGATCCAAGGCAGAAATTCTAGTAATTTCCTCCAATTAGTATCTTTTTCCTTTACTTCACTGATGCAATTTTCTGCAGAGAGCTTTACTGCATCATGAGGTGTCTCATGTTTTACAGGGACAGCCAAACACCTTCTTGAAACAGCAACTGACTGCCCAAGCTGGGCTTAAAGAAACTCAGTGCTTTCTAGTAATACTTTAACCTAATAATACATTAATCTGGGAAAACTTCAAGCTTTGATTGAACTTTGCACCCCTCTCATTTCCTGGGGACTTTACTACATGAGAAGACACGGCACAGCCTTTTCTTGTGCAAAACCACTCCTCCATCCCCCAGTGGCACTGGGTTGGCTGAAAACATGTCCCCAAAAGCTTTGCTATTTAGCTGCTTTCCCTGTCATTTTTTTGGATAAAACAATATTTCTCAGCCAGACGTGAGAGCCCAACTTTCCTGGCAGCCACTCGAGGCGGGAAGCTGGCAGGTGACCACACGCCGCTGGGCCGCCCTGGAAAAAATGTCCTTGTCCCAGTTCCGATCCCATTCAGGGCTGAAAACTGTGATCATCCCTCCCCTGAAAATCCAGAAAGGAGAAAACAAGTTTCTCCATGAAACAGCTTAAAAGAAAGCAAATTAGTGAAAGACTGAATACCCCGCTTCTGCCAGGGGCAGGAAAATCCCCAAACCACAATGTCGAGCTGGCTGGCAACGAGGTTCCCCAGCTCCCTCCGCACCCTGGCCACATGTAAGAACCAGGTAAAACCCAGCAGCCAGGGATGGGTTACCAAGGTGGAAGAGCCAAAGAGATCCCCGTTTTCCTTCTTTTTTAATAAAAGTTCAGGTTTGCACCATTTCTGGGGCATCCATCCATGTGCTGGGGTCAGCAAACGCACAAGGGGAGATGGGCTTAGTCTCCCCCGTGACTCCTCATCATCCCGCTTTCCCATGCTTCCAGCTCCTCCACTTCCGTTATCATCCAACAGCATCAAGGATAAAAATACATTTATTTCCATGATTTTACTGATGTTAGTCTGGCAATCAGTAGGATAAAAATGAGAGACCCCAGGGAGGTGATGGTGGAGGGCAGATTTTGGAGTGCGGGAGGAAATCCTGAGGTAAAAAAAAAAAATGCAGATTTTGGGGTGAAAAGACAGATTTAGGGGGTTGGGAGGAAATACTGAGGTAAAAGGGGCAGACTTTGAGGTCAAAAATGCAGATTTTGGGCTCTGGGGCACATTCTGGGGTAAAAAAAGGTGGAACTGGGGGGTTGTGGGGAAATCCTGGGGTTAAAAAAATGCAGGTTTTACAGTCTGAGGCAGATTTTGGGGTGTGGGGGAAATTTCTGAAGTAAAAAAAAAAAAAACAAATGCAGATATGGGGGTGAAAAGAGCGAATTTTGGAGTGTGGAAGGAAATTTTGAGGTGAAAATGCAGACTTTGGAGGTCTGAGGCAGATTTTGAGGAGTGGGAGGAAATACTGAGGTAAAAGGGGCAGATTTTGAGGTGGGAAAAAACCCCCAAAGATTCTGAGGTCTGGAACAGATTTTGAGGCAGAAAAAGGCAGATTTTGAGATGAAAGGACAAATATTGTGGGGGTGGGGACATTTCTGATGTAAAAGAGGCTGATTTTAGAGTGTGAGAGGAAATTCTGAGGTAAAAAAATTCAGATTCTGGGGTCCGGAGAAAAATTTGGGGTTGAAAAGGGCAGATCTTGGAGTGTGGGAGGAAATCTTGAGGTAAAAGGAGCAGATGTTGAGGTAAAAACCACAGATTTGGGGGTGAAAATGCAAATTTTAGGGGGTTGGAGAATATTTCCAAGGTAAAAAAAAATCAGATATGGGGCGCTGGGGGCAGATTTTTAAGTAAAAAAGGCGGACTCAGGGGGTGGGGAGGAAATTCTGAAGTAAAAAATGTTGATCTTGGGGTCTGGAGGCAGATTTTGTGGTAAAATGGCAGAATTTGAATGAAAGGGGCAGATTTTAGGGTCTGGAGGCCAATTTGGGGCTGAAAATGGTAAATTTTGTGTAGAAGATGCAGATTGCAGAGCCTGGAGGGATATTTTGAGGTGGGAACGGCCGATTTGGGGTGAAAAATGCCGATCTGAGGTTGGAAATAGCAGATTTTGTTTAGAAGGTGCAGACTGGGGAGTCTGGAGGGATATTTTGAGGTGGGAAAGGCCGATCTGGGGTGAAAAAGGCAGATTTGGGGTGGGAGGATCAGGGCAGAGGTTTCTGGGCAAGCACAGGAGAAAGGCTGCAAATGCCCTTTACATTCACTCTTTGCTCTTGCTGTTACTTCTGACCAGTACTGGGAAGTGCTGCTGGATGGATTTTGTCCTGCAGAGAGAAACTTCTCCCGAATTTTCATCTGAGGTTGCTCATTTTCATCTGATATGCAAAAATCCCTCCTGTTTCAGACATGAGGCCTCAGTATTTTCTTCAGTCCTGAACCTCTCACATGATTGCACTGGCACAGAAGCCAGAAAAGTTTAGTCATGATCTATGTCCCTCCTGTGCCAAGGAGGACAGAAATGAAAACAACCACTTTCACAGGCAGCTGATGGACTGAATCCCAGCCCAGAGCTAAGGAGCTGGAGACACATTTGCCCCAGGAATCCTGTTAGCCACACACACACCTTCTCAGTCAAATAAAAGGAACCTCCGACTCCAAAAATCTTCAGTTTCAGGCCCATGAACAAATAGGAAAAAAACACAAGTTGAAGACTTTGAAAAGAAGTTTTTGTTAGAGAGTATTTCCCACCTTTCTCAGTTTCCTTGAGCTCTGCCTCAAGGGAATGGCAATGATCCTCCCTTTTCACAGCAGCTGATGCTGGAGACCTTAAATCCCTCTGGTTTCCTGCTCCATCCTTGCCACTGCCCCTGGGGAAGGTATGCTTCCATCTCTGCCTCAGCTCTTCTCAAATAAACTGAGTCAAACCTCAGGAAAATCCTGATGTTACCTTAAAAATAGGGGGTTTTTAAGGAAAAACTCACCTTTCTTTAATTTATTCCTGTCAGTGTTAGGGATTTCATACTGAATCTCATACTGAATTTGATATCTGTGAATCCTTCCCCAGGAAGGACTGGGAACTCCCCATGGGCTGGGATTTCAGGGTAGATCCCAGACCCGCGTATGAAATGTGGATAGCTCCACAATCCCAGTGACTGCTATGGCTTTCACCCTCATTTTTCTTTTTTCTGAAAGAAAAAACAAAGCAAAAGAAAAACTCACTCAATTCTTCCCTTGTTTTTAAAGCAGAAATTCCTAGTTTGCCTGCTGACACCACCTGAACCAGTCTCTGCTGCAGGTACTGCTCAAAGGGGGCTGAAATGAAGTCTTGCCCTGGAGCAAGGACAGCCGAAATTCAGGTTCCTGCACACCAAACTTTATTCCTCTGCCCTTCAGCTCCAGGCCCAGGTCATTGTGCTGGAAAACACGGCTACAAATGTCCACTGCATGCCCCTTTTTTCTGCTGAAAAACCACACTGACTTTATATAACATATACATGTATATATCTATCCCTAGAGATGCATGATGGGGTTTATCCATTGAATGACTTCAGTAATCAGGGTCAGATGCGCATGAATGACTCAACTAACATTTTCATGGAACAAATATCCCTGTTCCTGATCCTCGACCTTAAAATAAGTGGAACCATAACGTGAAAGCAGCCATGTGGTCCCTCTTGATCCTGACATCTCTACCTCTGCTCCTTACCCTGCTAGAAGCAGCTCGACTACATCTCTTCAGATTTGCTTGTATTTTGCTCACACATTCAGGACAGGAGCAAATGAGGGCTGCGCAAGAGAACAGTGAAACTGGGTGACTTGCTAACTAGCTCTAATTTAGTTGGACATCCATACCTGACATGCTGGAGGACACATCTGTGTGGAAGCATGATGTGCAGCTTAGGCTGGGCTGGTGCCAGATTTGGTTCTGAAACTAAGCTGTGCAGAGAAGCCGTGGACTGGATGCAATTTTCATCAAGTTTGATGACTTTGTTTCTGAAGACCTTTGAAGGTCTTGAAAATCTCCACTGAGCCATGTGGAGGGCCAGACTCTGGGAGGGGTATGAGGTGGGTGATAACAAGCAGGGCTGAGACCTTGAGGGGACTAACAAATATGAAATGCCAAGCTGAGCTGGACTGCGGGGGCAAGCAGTGAAACTCCACATGATGCATCCCAAAAGAGAGGAGTTTTGCTCCAGAAAGCCAAGACAACAGGTCCACAGATACCATCAAGGAAGAAAATGCCCGGGAGAGAAAATTCTGGAGTGCTGAGGAGCTGGCCGAGTTGTAATGGGAAAGAACAAATGAATGTGGAAAAAAGTTCACTACAGAATAAGAGCTTGCATTGGTCAAATGCCTAAAACTATGGAGAAACTCATATGGAAGGAGAAGCAATTCGAGTTCCTAGTCCTTAAATGCTCAGATACATTGGAAGCAACATCAGGACAAATGCTGTCCACAAGCTCTGGCAAGGCAGAGACTGCGTGATTGATGCACTGTAGGCAAGACACTGCCAGCTTCAAGGACATCTGGAAGGAACTAGTGTCCAGAGCTACTTCTAAACAAGTGAGCTATCTGGCTAAATAACTTACCTAGAAATACCTTCAAGATACAATCCTGCTGCAGCCATTTAAGGGGGGGAAAAAAAAAAAAAGAGGTAAAAATTGTGATAGAAAAACATGAACAGAACCTCAGGTTTCGGTAGGGTCATGTTGCCCAAAGTCTTGGGGAAGGGTTAAATGGTGAGTGAAGTTAAAATTAAAATCAAAATACACCTGCAACCTTAGGATCCCAAACAGAGAGAGAGAGAGAGAGAGAGAGAGAGGCTACCTGCTCCTCTGGATGGAATGATGGATCATTCCCAAGGTGAGGAGTCCCATGGTATATTTGGGTTTCCTCCACTGTCACCTACCGATCATTTTCCCCACACTGCATGGGTGGACCTTGACTGCTCTCCCCTTTCAAGAAACAGTCTTTTGCTGATTAACTGTGCAAATAAATTCAAAATACAGGATTTTCCAAGTTCCCATTTTAATTTGTTGTGCTAACAACATGCCCGAACATTTAAGCCCTAGGGAATCTGGGAGCAATTTAAGCAGTAACAGACTAACCCACAAAAAAAAAAAAAAAAAAAAAAAAAGGCACAGAACAGTGGCTTCTTTTCAAGGAAGATACACTATTCAGGTTCAAGTCAATTTATTGGCAGTTTCAGGTAAATTATAGGAATTTTATAGGGTGCAAAATGCCCTGGTACTTGTCAGATTTATGGCAAATAATGCTGTTCTCCTTTCTTCAAGCACTGTGGCTGCAGTCACATCCACTTGCTCGTCTTGTCCCAGTCCTCAGCCAGGAACAAAATATGGGGATATCTCCATTTTAGGAAATGAGCTGTTATTTCGCTTCTTCTGGCCAACAGAAGCCCTTGCACAACACACTTTACTGTCTCCCGTAGTTTCAATTTTAAGCAGATCTCCCTCTTCCCTTTGTCCTCAGTCATGGTTCCTTAAAAACACTTAAAAAGAGAAAGACAAAAGACTGATTCTGGTGGAAGGTGTGCCTGTCCAGGTCAGGAGCATCGGAACTAAATGATCTTTACAGTCCCTTCCAACCCAAATCATTCTGTGACCCTATGATTTCAGAATCATCTCCTTCACAGAGTGGAAAGATACTGTGCAAATGTGAAATACTGCTTCAAGTCATTTACTGGCTGGTGACAAGGTTTTGATCTGAGCTGCATAACAAGCAACCACAAGACGTTGTCCAGAGAAACAGTCCCCTAACAAGGACACAAAACCCCACAGAAGGCTGAGGCACAGTGAATAACACACGGGCAGGAGGATATTTGAGTGACAGTCACAGCAACTCCAAACTCAGAGATGTAAGAACCAGGTAGAACATGTGCATGACCAGTCTAGGTCAGCCCAGCCTCCTACATCTCCACCTCATCAAGGGTGATATGTCAGGTACTCATTTTATTGCACTTCTGCCTTGCAGTGCTTCTTCAGTGACAATTCACAGAATCATTAAGGTTGGAAAAAAATCCCAAGATCATCAAGACCAACCGTTAGCCCAGCGCTGCCACGTTCACCGCTAAACCATGTCCCCAGGTGCCACATCCACACTCCTTTTGAGCGCTCCCAGGGGTGGCAATTCCCCCACATCCCTGGGCAGCCTGTTCCAATGCTGGAATACTGGGTCTGGACAGAACTTGCCGCCCTGCAAAGACCCCACATAGTCTTCACTACCAAGGGTGCTGCAGCACACAGCCCTGGTCACAACCCCACACAGAGTTTCCTCAGGGATGTCAGGAAAGCAGGGGACTGCGAAAAGGGTTGCAGATATCACTTACCAAAACCTGGCTTCATGCCAGTGGCTGGACCAAGCTAACATCAGACCAATAAACCAACCCCACGGGACAACAGGTCTGGCGGAGCCTTTCTAACGCACTAGACTAGTTTGGCTGTCCCAAGGCCTCTGGTGCTTGGCCACACACCAGCATTTTTCTCCAAAGGAGGCACCTCAGTGAAGAGTGGTACCACAGCATGTGGTATGATGGGGCCATCAGAGCAGTACTGCCCTTCTTCCTCTCAACATGGAAAGCAAATCGCTCCATCACCCAAAATGGTCCAGCAGCAGATCTGGCTTTCAGCCCAGTGGGACCATGAGGCATTGGAAGATTTGTCCATCACTTAACACGCTGCCATAGTGAGCTCCAGAGAGCCCGTGCTCAGCCCCAGGCCCATAAGGAGGGAGGAATAAAAGGCTGGGAGCTCAGGGCTCGGGGCTGTTGGGAGGAAGGACATCCACTCTTGGCCCAAAGCACACTCAGAGCAGCTGCTTTGATCTCTCTGTGAATGCATTAATGTGCAGAGCAGAAATATCTGGCAGTCAGCTGGGACAACATACAGCACAGCTGGGGACCCTAGAGGAATTTGAGGCTTTCTGAACTTCTATGAACACTTCCTTCTTTTTTTTTTTTTCTTCCATCTCTTTTCTTTTTTCCCTAAAAAAGTGTTTCTTTCCCAAGGGAGAAGATATCAAGTTAATGATGTAACAGCTATAGTGATGGCTGTTCTTAAGTCAGTAGGGATGTGCAGTCATAGCAGGATGAAAAATTATGGGAAAAGTATCTTTAACAGAGAATCAGCCTCCTCTCATCAGCATACAGAACTGATCTTTAAATCCAAAAACTGCCTTCAGATACACACATTAACCCCAAATCTCCAAATGTCACTTGTATGTGCCCAGATAATTGTGCTTGGCTTAAAACAAGAAGTTTTACATGTTTTACTCTGTTCTTGTACTGCATTACAGGAGGAATTCTTCCCTGTGAGGGTGGGGAGGCCCTGGCACAGGTTGCCCAGAGAAGCTGTGGCTGCCCCATCCCTGGAAGTGTCCAAGGCCAAGTTGGACGGGGCTTGGGGCAACCTGGGCTAGGGGAAGATGCGGTGGAAGGGGGTGGAACTGGATGAGCTTTCTGGTCCCTTCAAACACAAACCATTCTATGATTCCATGATTTATTTTATGATTAAAGCACAAGTCACTGCTCAGCAGCTGGGCTACTACCAGCCCACTGAGGCACCACTTGGCAGTGCAGAGACCCATAATGGGTGAATATATTTGCACTTCTGAAACTTTTCACAGACATAACAGGTTTTTGCAGCATAACTGAAGACTTCCAAGAATGGAGTTTCACAAACCAGGGAAGCTTCTACCTGTGCTTCCCTCACAGGGTGGGACTAGTGATATCCAGTGTTCCTGGATGCTCATTTTCCATGCATCTTCCCCAGTGGCTGTTGTCTTTCCATCCTCCCCCGCTAAGATGAGGAGTCTAAAAAGAGCCTGAGCAAGGTCCCAATGCCCTTTACTTCTCTGTGCCTTGTGCCAGGCTGAGCTGAGGTTGCAGTTCAGTATTTCTGAACATCCATTTCACCCACTATCTGACTTACAGAGTGCACCAAACCCTTCTGAAAAGAGAAATTAAGATGATATAGAGTCCTTCAAAGGTCCTCCAAGTTAAATGCCCATCTAAGCTAGGCATGCAGGACTCTGGGTATGATGGAAAGAGAAAGAAGAAGCCTCATAGGGTGAGTCAGTATGTCCAAAGATAGGTGGGAGGGATGCATATTTGAGACAGCCTGCCATTCCCTTGGGAAGACATATCCCACTTCACAATATTTTACTTTTTTTACCAAGAATACAATAATTTCCAGATGACTTTTGCACTTTTCTGCAACATCTCCAATGTGTTTGGGAGCCTTCTAGAAGAAAGGGCCTCTTATCCACGTATGCCATGAGTCATTTGGAGGAAAGGGAAAACCCTTGGAACATGGGGATGTAACTGGTTCACAGGGCTGCTTGGAAGTCTGAAAGAGCCGTAGGCGTCTGTGGGCATGGAAATCTATGCAGGGGCTGAGGGAACAGTGACCAGTTAGGGCCTGAGCCAAACCAGGGAAAGATTTTTGCTCAGTGAGTCTGATGACCATGTCTGTTCACCAAGGGAGAAATTTGGCAAGAGTGTCACCAGGATGACAGATATGGAAAGTGCTGGCAAAAGGCACAGGGCCAAACGAGTGGAAAGAGGGGAGAAGGTCCCCACAGAGACTATCCCATGTACTCTCTTCCCATCAGCAAGTACTTATTGGATATCCAACAGGCTGGGGCCAGCTTGGGGTTTCTGACATCCTCCTTTTCATCCCTAAAGAATACCACAGGCTCCTCTTAATTCAAAACTCTCTTGATAGAAATTATAAGTTCAGGTTACATGGGAACAGTGGAACTGAGGTTCCAGGGCACCCAGAATCTTGCACACAACCTGTATTTTGCCAGGCTGAAGGCCCACACGGTTGACGCATTGTCCACGCTGAGCTATTTCAGTTACAGACAAAATTTGGAGAGAAAGCCAAATTTTTTGGCTCAAAAACCTTGCCAGAGGCCTGAAAAACCTGCAAGTGGCCTCTGCAAGGTCACTTCTGGACATTGGGAGGAGGGAGGAAGTCGCAGGGAACGGTGAACATTACAGGATTGCCCTGGGTTTGTGGTCACATGAAAAACATCTTTGCCAAGAGATGAGCACATCTCTCCATCACCACTGGCAGTCCCTACACCGAGAAGCAGCTCAAGGCTACTGAATGACAAGAGGTGGAGAGACAAACCACAGGGCTGGGTGGGCTGGTTGGGCCATATGACATGAGATTTTTAGCCATAGTCATCTTCCTTACCTCCCATCCTGGTGAAAGCAAGGGTGTGATGGCATCAGTAAAGGCTTCCCACAGTGAGTTGCATTAAGAGGGACAGGTCATTGCTGCTGGGTACAGAGAGGGTCCCCGGTCTGCAGCTCTTCCCATCAGCTAAGGCAGATGCTTCTCTTGGTGGCACCAATCTGAAAACAGGACAGAGATACAGCTGATTAAAACCTCACAGAAGAGGGGAAGCCAGTTCAGTAGGTAAATCTTACCCCATTCCAAATGTCCAGGGCAGACATTCCAAAGGCAGGCAGCAGCTCTTCCAGATAACCCTCACAATGTGGTGCTCCCATATAAAGTGTCTGGGGCATAAGTTTTCTGCCAGATGTGGTATTTTGTGTGCTGGCATCATCTCAGTTATGTGACTAGGAGGGTGGAAAATCATTTAAAAGCACTGGGCCACATGCAAAAGAAAGTAATAGCATGGATTTCTCTCTGGAGATCAAAAGAACCCCAACAAAACCCAGCAGATTTTAGAAACAGAGGTTCCTTGGGTAAAGATAGCCCTGGTCACTTGATATCCTGTGCAAACCCTCACCTCTTCCTCAGATTAAACACCTCTGTTTCTATCCAGAAGTGATGTTTGAAGCTAAGAAACACCAAAAAAATCGAGGACTTATGTATGGACTGACCTTCACCTCTGTATGAATCTTCGTAAGACTTGCACAGTCTATCGAAAGGTTGCCAGGTGAAACTTCAGCAGATTTGAAGCAGAATCAGTTTTGACCAGCTGAAGTTCTTTTAAATTCACTGAATTTTCCTACTGCCTGAATGAGAGTGTTTGTATTACCACAAGAACTGCCCAGTGTAAGTTTTGATTATGTGATAAATATAAACAATGATAATTCATCTCCTATTACAAATGATTCTGCTACTCACATGCTGAAGCTGTCACAAGTCTAGAGGTCACCAGAGGATGAAACATTTAGGTCTGGGGTCTATTTCTTTTGATTAAAAACTATATTAAGAAAAAAAAAAATAGTTGTTCCCAGATACACTTGGGAGCACTGGAAAGATGTGGATAAGTGTCATGCAATCCATTAGCATGAAGTAATCCTTTGTGGCTTGGAAGAACAATCTCCAGAGTTAAAACTAGTGTTTTTGTCAGGATAAATTCCTCTTGCCTTTGAATAGGAGCTCCAAAGAGATGGAAAGGTCTATTTACTCACATCATTTGACCTCTTGTTTCTCCCGAGTTTTATTAACAGAGCCCTGCTTCTACGGATTTACTTTGAACAGCACATCAAAAGCACTGTTAGTGTAGGAGTTAGAACTACATTTGGTTAGAGAACCTTGTAACATGAATTTTTTCCTAGAAAGCTCAGAGAATGCTGCAAAAAAACAACCAAACAACATAAAGAAAGGATCTGGCCTGGCCCAAACATTTGGTAGGTGAGACTTGAAGGAAGCAGCTCCCTGGCAAGCTGCAAGTTATCATGTTGTCTTAAAACAGACTGTTTATTCTAAGCCTGGGTAAGCGCAATATGAGGACAAGCTAGAGGATGGACTGTATTTCTCAATATAGAGAAAGGGCAAATCCTTTTCTAAGATCTTTCACTTTAGGATTTGCGCTACATGGAGCATCTAATGCCGCCGAACAAAGGCAAGACATCACAAAGCACAAATGTCAGACTGAAATGTCCCCAGACTCCTGGATTTCCGTGGGAATCTGGAATTTAAACTGGGGAAGCCCCAGGCAGGGTCCCCTGAATAAGGGAATCTAGCCGCTGTTTAAAAGACAATTAGAACCATTTGAAAGCTGTACACCCAAAGAAATGCTGCTGCAGGGGAGTTCTGTCTCCAGTCACCCTCTCTGTAAATCTGTCCTAAGCACTGGCAAGTGTTGAGAATCCAGTGAGTAACTGCCTCTAATTCCTTCCAGGGGACTGTAGGCACGGCTCCAGGGCGGGCAGGAGTTGCAGTCTCCACTTCAAGCCAGACCCCACTGCACCAGATTCCTGCTCGGGCATTCCACAAATACTACAATCCCTATGCTCCTGTTGCAATCCCACTGGCCAGTCCTCACCATTCCAGCCAGTTTCACCCCGATGGAGTAAAAAAGTCTGCTGGCAGGGAAATCTGGATGAACTGAAGTGGAGGCCGTGCATACAGTGCAGGGATGCACTTACCTACCTGAGTAGGACCATCAAACCACAATAGGCTGCTTAACCCCTTTATTACTCTCAGATTCGGCTTTTAAGTTTAGAATAATCCTAGTAAGCTTCTAATTATGAGTAAATCAAAAATATGCATGTCCTAACCATCACTCTGGGGATAACCTTCAGAAAGTAAGAATTTTGGATGGCATGAAGCTGTTGAGAAAACGGTTTTACGCAAAATGATTTCCTGTGATGTTACAGCTGAAAATACCATAAGTTTGAAAGAGAGGGAGGGAAAATTCTGATTCCTCAAGGACACAGCACAGTTTTAAACAGGACAGAGTGGATGCTCCTGTAAGAGCTTTACAAGGTCTCTATAGAAGGTTGGGATCTAGAAAAAACATTGGCAAGACAGAATGGAAAACACAGGTAGCACCTGTTGGAACTGCTGGGGGTCTTGATGCTGCGTGGGAGTTCTGGGACAAAGGTTTTATCACCCTTTAATTCTCTGCACCAGCTTTGGAAAATAATTCCCAGGTTCTCCAGATGTAAAATAGGAGGATTAACAGTCTCTCTGACTCTGTATGGCATTCAGTGAAAACCCCCTGGGTGCTTTTGTAAGTCAGGTATAGGTAATAACAGATTATAAAGTCAGTAATGTTAAATTATTGCAGGTTCTTATTGCCAGACCACATGGATCATGAAATACGTTTATAAAGGAACTCTCACATGAGGGAAATGAATGCTTGCTTATCTCTACAAAAACAATCACACTCAGGTGGGCTGGCAGGTGTAATTTTTGTTCTCTGGAAAACCCCAGTATTTTTGTAAAAGTTCTTAGAAAGGCAAATTAAATAAAAATTGTAGAAATTAATTGGTGAATTACTTAAAAAAAAAAACAAAACCCCGCACAAAAAAAAAAAAACCCAAACCCACCTGAAATATCAATGTAGTTTGTTTTAGTAATGCTGATTTTTTTTTCTGATAGCATAAAATTTCTTCTTAATGATGTAGAGATAATTTGTTGCAATAACAGTAAAACAATAAATCAGCCTATTAATATACTATAAAAATAGCATGGTCTATAGCATACTGAAGTCAGATTCTAATAAAAGCATCTCCATCAAAAAGGCAAACCAGCACAGAAAAATGAAATGTTTTGACAGTGTCAAAACAAGACCTGTTGTGTCAAAGCCTGGGAAACCCACGCCAGCCTAGGAAAACTAAGCTCCCTTTCCTGGCTGCAGATGAAACATCCAGACATTTTTATCACAAACCTTTCTGCCTCCCACTTGAGCCAGACTCCTGATAACTGATCCATGATTACAGCCTGATCCTGCCTGTCCCAGAGAAGCCAATGGCTGACGTTGCTTGCCAGTTGCCAAACTACAGGAGCACATCCCAGCTCTCCTCTGAGCACTCTCAGCTGCTTTACAGGCCAGGAGGCATTTGTGCACGAGTGTCTGTCAGCAGCACTAAGTCTCCTTGCCCCATACAAGGGCTTCATTAAGGCTTCTGGGGTGATTAGATCCATGGGGCCCCATGTGTGCCTGGTAGGGCCCCACTTTCTGCTTGGAGACCAGCTCTTCCCAACCTCTGAAACACTCCTCAAAGGGATAGCATGAGTATCCCAAAGCAGAATCATTCCACTGGCTTCGGATCGGATTTGCAGAAAGCAAATGAAATCCAAGGCAAACCCTGGAGAATTTCATGGAAAGATTCCAAATGGCTCCAGCAGGGTTTCATTTGGATTTTTGGGCTACAGCCCAAAACACCAAGTTCTCCTGGTAAGTGGTGGGTTTGAGGGCCAGGGTAACACCTTGGAGATCCTTGGCTGCAGGTGGAGGCAATCCCTTCCCAGGGAAGGCACCCCTGCCTGGCACACCGAGGCAAAGGTAACAGACTACTGTGATGTTTTTGCCTTTGTCATGCAAATCCAGCTCATCTCCCCAGCGCTCAGCAGCTTGGAACAGCTGTGCAGCTTCCTAAGGCAAAACCGCTGGAAGCCGCTCCATTGTAATATTTCATAAAATCCTACACCCTGCTCTGTGTTCTTGCATATGTATGGATAATATTTGTTTGCCCTACATGTCGTATGCTGCAGAAGTATTTTCTATTTCCTGGCAATCCTGGAAATCATTAATGACCTCAGAGCATAACAGATGGTCTTGCCCTGCTTGTAAAAAAAAAAAAACCAAACACAAAAAGGGGAAAATTCACAAGACCTGTTCAGAGTCCCACAGCCAAGCCCTGCTAGTGAGAGCCCAGCAGTCCAGAGGGACCCACTGTAGGCTGGGACACAACCTTCAGGCAGCTCCTTCTCGGAGCAGAGACTGTCCCACGGCTTTTTGTAAATGCCTGGCTAATCTGTGCTGGGCAGCAACGCTACCAGACGTGTGGGAGAAGCTGCCGTGCTCCTCTCTGGCACAGGCAATGGGTTTGCATGAAGTTGAACTTTGCTTCATGCTTTGACAGGTACAACACCTGCTGTGCTTTCCCACGGGGACAATTTGGAGATAGGACTTGACTGATGGGAAAGCAAAGGGGAAGATCTGGCTGGTCCTGAGCAGAGAGAGGAGGATTTGTGCTTGTTCTCTCACTAAAAGGGATACCATGGGAGCAGCTACAGCCAGGACCAGGAGGTGGAACAGCCTCTGTTCTAGAGAGCTGACAACCCAAACAGCTGAAGAGAAAAGTACTACCCCCTCTAATTGCAGGAAAATTGAGACAGAGAGAAGTTTAAAAGGTAGGCTTAAGGTTGCATGGAAAAACCTCTGGCAGACCACGATCTGAACTTACTGTCCTGAAAGAAACCCACATCCCAGCCCAGCCCTTCACACCATCTCTCTGACCCACAGCATGACTCCTGCACTGGATCTGTCCTCCAAAGGGTGCCAGCAATCCTGGGGAAAGATTTTCCTGCTGGAGAAGAAATAAAGGGTGGGGTGAGATGAGACTGACTGTGAGGGAATTGGGATTATTTTTATCATTGTGGTGCTTCAGACTTTTTTTTGGTCTCTCTCCATTTTCAGCTTTGCAGATGAAGTAGAAATTACGGCTATCAGCACTGAAACTTCTCCCTGGCACTTTGACTGTTGCCCTGGTTCTGACCCCTCTTAGAAGCAGAGCGGGGAAGAGAGATGAGCCAGCAGCTGTGAGCAGCACAGCCGTGCAGCCTCCCGAGCTGCAGCCCTACAGTAGGCAGAAGTTAAGGGCCTCTCTTCCTCTGTACAACTGTTGTAGGACTTACAAGGGCGCAGGCATCCTTGGTCCTAACTTCTGGAGAAGATTAGCTCCTTTTCACCTCCTTAAAACCTTTCTCAGACAGACAGCTCATTTGAGAAGGCACCTAAAAGCAGCTTGAGAAGCCTTCAGCACCCATATTTGAGCAATCCTCCTGTTTGTTGTTAGCATTTCAAATTTTCAACAGCCCCTTTTTTTCTGTTTCTCATTTCTTTTGTAAGCAGTTTTCTGGGAGCAACAACCTCTCCCTTTGACCTCTCGCATGACACTGGGGGCAGTGGGTGCTATGACTGCCCAAACAACTCAAGGAATTCTACAACAGAGCCAATGCCTGCTCGCCCAGATTCAGTCCTGCCTGTCAGAATTGCTGGTTGTTAGGATTGCTGTAACATTTTAAGGCCTCCCCATAGAGCTTTTTTACCCCAGGGATGTCACATGGATTCAATCATCTCCCAGTAGCCACCCCCAGCTCTCCCAACAGCTGCACAGAGAGAAAAATACCCGCAGCCATGACTCAAAAAGCAATAACAGTTCAAAACTCTCAAAAAGAGAAATTTCTCTGTCATTTGGGGCTTTTTTCCCAAGTCTGCTGACTGCCTGGGACTCTTCCCACTGATCTAAAAGGTCAGGGATTGGGTAAATACAATTATGCAGGGACTGCATCCCCACCAACTGCTGAAAAGCATCTGTCTGCAAGGTGAACATCTTGCTCACCACATGCCACAGGATTAATTCTTTCTCTCCTTCTCCTCCCCACCTTTCAGACCACGCTGCACAAGACAGTCCTACACCATGGCATTAAACTGCTCCGTGAGTTTGTGGTAAAAAAGCCTCAAAAAGGTTTTCAGTAGTAGCTTGGGGGTTTTGTTTGGGCTTCAGTTGTTTTTGGGGGTTTTTTTTGGTTTGTGTTTTTTTTGTTGTTGTTTTTTTTGGGGGGGGGGTTGGTGTGTTTTGTTTGTTTTTTCCAGTGGGAAAAGCTCTCTGCCAGCATTTCCCCATGATGCTTATGCCCCCTCAGAAAGCAGATCGTGGGCCAACCAGCAAGAAGCTGGGTCCCTCTGGCAGGTTTTGTGGAGCTTGGGATCTCACCCAGGGAGCCTTTGGCAGTGACGGCAAAGAGCGTCCTCAGGAGAGGTGATTTCAGCTCCTGGCTTTAACACAGGCCTCCTGCCTGACTTGGCCAACTCAATCTTTTCCCCTTTAATCCAATATTTCTTTTGCTCTGCCTTGTCAATATGTACCACAGGTTTTATAGAGGAAGGGTAGGGTTAGGCATGTGCTTTCTGGGCTTTGCTGAACCGTGGTTGTGACTCCCAAGATCTGCTGGGCACAATCCCACTGTCTGCCTTGCTGGGAAGCTGCAAATGCCCTTTCAGCCCAAAGAGGATCCTGGCTCTGCTTAGTTTTTTGAAAACCGATTAGTTATTACAGACATGCCTCAGCTATTAGCACATCATTAATCAACGTATCACAAATAAAGAAGCTCGTCTGCTATTTCAGGGCAGCCTCCAAGTAACTGTTCTAATTGTTGATGACTACTTCGCCTATATTCTTGTGATGTGCTTTCTTGCTGCGCATTGTTGAATGCAGTTTTCTCCCACTCACCTCATGAAAAATCTTGGTTTTTTTCAGAAAAAGAAAATGTATTTTTATTAGAAAGGAATTTATCTACTTCAGGGAAGGGTTTTCTTTCAGATCTGGGATAAAATTTCTAGTTAGGCAAATGGAGCACAGCCCAGCACATGCAGCGCTAACCTGGAGAGCAGCATAAATTTTGCTTTATGTATCCAATGACACTGAGAAGCACTTTGAAGAAGGTTTTCCAAACCCCACAAAGGGTTGAGACTGACTCAGATATTGTCTCTAGAGTGCCATTCTCTGCCCACGTTCTCATTTGGGAGAAAAACACGACCTTTCCAGGAATATTTCTGAGGTAACTACTACTGTCACGGTACAGAAAAATCTGTTCTACAAGCAAAGCCCCGTTTGGTTCTGATTAGCCTAATTTCTAACAGTGCAATTAAGGCACCATGGCCACTATGGTAAGCCAAGAGGTGCACCCAGAGAGCAGCTCTCAGCATTCCTTCAACAGGAGAAGTAGCCACCATACAGGGACTTGGGCAGTTAAAGGAATTACAGCAGCTGTGGAGGACAGTTCAGCTCTGTCTCCTCAGGGATCTGGGGGGGCTCAGCCTGGAGTAAAGGAGGCTCAGGGGGGACCTTTTTGCTCTTTCCAACAGGAGGGAGGAGCTGGGGCAGGGGGTCAGGCTCTGCTGCCAGGGAACAAGGGATAGGAGGAGAGGGAACGGCCCCA
Source organism: Cephalopterus ornatus (assembly GCA_013396775.1). Classification (NCBI taxonomy): domain Eukaryota; kingdom Metazoa; phylum Chordata; class Aves; order Passeriformes; family Cotingidae; genus Cephalopterus; species Cephalopterus ornatus. The sequence continues at coordinate 99,916 of VZRE01000440.1, forward strand.
AGCTGTGCCAGGGGAGAGTTAGGTTGGACATTAGGAAGAATTACTTCACGGAAATGGTTGTTAGGCCTTGGCAGGGGCTGCCCAGGGAGGTCTGGAGCCCCCAGCCTTGGAGGTGTCCAAGGAAGGCCTGACTGTGGCACTCAGTGCTCTGGGCTGGGGGACAGGGTGGGCATCGGTCAGAGGGGGGACTCCATGGACTGGGAGGGCTTTTCAAACCTCAATGATTCTGTGATTCTTTAAACTAAGAGAGGGCAGGTTTAGATTAGATATTATGAAGCAATTCTTCCCTGTGAGGGTGGGGAGGCCCTGGCACAGGTTTCCCAGAGAAGCTGTGGCTGTCCCATCCCTGGAAGTGTCCAAGGCCAGGTTCGATGGGGCTTGGAGCAACCTGGGCCAGTGGAAGGTGTCCCTGCCCATGGCAGAGGGTGGAATGAGATGAGATTTCAGGTCCCGCCAACCCAAACCATTCTGTGATGGCTGTGTGACCTTACACCAAGGAAATCCGGCATCTTTCTTTTTGGAAAGAGACACTGGGCTCACCAGTGTTCAAGCAGTTCCTCTCCTAGTTTATCAGCTTTCTCCTCCACTCCAGTGTTATGTTTCTCATGATTAATTTCAGCTGTGACCTAGAAAAGAAGCAAACCTTTATTCACTTTTTATGTATTCCTTTCCCTGCTCCTGAGCCAGCAAGCAAAGCTTTATGAGCTGATATTTTCCCCTCCCACCTCCCTTGTGCCCTGAGTTTGCAATATTTGCCTCAGGATTTCACACACTCAGCCTTCAAGAGGTGCCTGGTCTCTTACACCATGCACATGACGCTCTCCAGGTCTGCACACTGTGATTCCTTGGGAAAGTGGAGCCAAGAATTGCATCTTAGCTGCTGATAGGAAATTGGTTCCCATCAGTTTTCCAGTGCACATCCCCAGAGAGTGATTCAGGGCTTAAAAGCTGACTCCAAAAACCAACAGACAGGAAACAGAAGAGTTCCTATTTAATGAAGAGAATACTCCTGAGACAAGCTGGGATGAGGAGGAGGAGGGAAGGGCCTTTCCAAGACTCTACCGTGGAAAAGGAAGAACCCGTGGCGTTAACAGGGCTGCCTTTTGTCTCCTTCCCTTATAATTTCTGCAGGTTCTTTTTAATAGAGATGAACATAAGTGCCAGACACAGAGCTGAAGGCTGTCTGGCAGCTTTGCTGCCTTCATATGTCTGTTTCCATCATCATAAACCCAAAAAAATCCAGATTTGCACCTTTTCAGCCGTGTGTACATTATTAACAGGACCTTTGGGATGCACTGCTCCTGCCATGAAAGCAAATGTCAGCTTAAGAACAGTTAATTCTGCTGACTAGAAGGGAGTAACAGCACTTATTTTTGTTCACTGGCAATACCTAAGCCTTTGAATGGTATCAGATGGGCAAGAGTCAACAACCCAGCCTGAGTAACGGGCTGCTCAGACTGCCTATAAACAGATTTTAGTACCCCTCTTTTATATAAAGCTAGACACAGCCAAGGGGTTCTGTTGGGGACTGACACACACATGCCTGGAACAAGGGGGTATTGAAGTAGCTGCAAGTCCCTCTAATCTCTTCCTACCAGAGGGGCCACTGAAAACACAGTAGCCACCGGGATGCTTTAGCTCTCAGTGTGGCTGGGTGGTGCAGGAGCAGGAAGCAGCAGCCAAGTTCTTCATATCTCCTTAGTCTCAGCTGAAGGAAAGCCCCAAAGCAGATGGTAATTAAGCCCTTCCACTAGATTGAAAATATGGTTATTTTTACCACACTGGCATGTAGAGCCAGGAACATAGACAGGGAGAGGCAGCTCTGTGCTGCCTCCTTACACAGCTGGAGCCCTTCCATCTGGGAGATGGAGAGCTTCAATAAAGGTTGGCTTTAAGGGGCTTTTCACTCAGACTTGAGTGTTTTTGTGAAGCCAGGTGATGCTGAGGATACTGAATTCCTTTCCTAAGCTACAGGAAAAAGTTGAATTAACTCTTTTTGAGAGGACACAACATTTTCTAGTTGGTGTAATAAAACCTGGGGTTTGTTCATTGTATAAACCTTATCCTGGAAGTGGCCAGAGGGGTGGTAATAAAATATTGATAAGTAAACTAGTGGTATAGAAAAAGGGGGGGACTTTGTAGTGGTTAAGGGACTAATTTGTTGACTAAATAATGACCCTTTAAACTAATTAAGTAATGTACTGTTGTGTTGTTAGAGTTAGTTGTGTAGGGCCTATTGTAACATAATAAAGACTGCTTTGTTAGAGTTGATGGTGTGAAACTTAGGAGTTAGCTTTGAAATGCACATATGCAGGCACAAGAGATAAGATCACCGGAGGGAGAACAAATGAGCTATCACAGCTTCAAGGTCGAGAAAACAAACAGTTGTAACAAAAGGCAGACCACAGCCTCCTCTGTCTCCCTACACAGGGATAATCTTAGAATTTATAACTTCTCAGGAATCTTGGAATTTATAACTCCTGGTAGATAATGTTAGAATTTATAACTTGCAAGTTAATGTAAACGATAATAAACTAATTATCCGAAATAACTATGTAAAAAAGATGTAATGAATATGTATGATGTGTCTGTGATAAATACTGAGCACATTAACTGTTTAAGGGCGACAGGCTTGGGAGCGAGGCTCCTCCTGTTGCCCAGCGCTGTTTGTTTTGCCACAAGCCTACTAATAAATTACGGACTGGTAATCCCAATTGGCTTCGGATTCCAATTTATTCGTTTTTCTATAACAGTTGGGACTCAAGGAACAGGTGCCAGGAGCAGCAGAATTGGAGTTCAGTCCTTCTCCAAGAACTGGGCCCGTTCAAACACACCCATGGCCCTCGGGGCTCGGTAGCAGCAAGGAGGTGGTATAGCATCATACCCTGCTGGCTGTCCTTCCTCAAGCCAATGGAGAGGACAACTGTAGGCAGATGAGTTAACCTGGGCTGAAATCTGGTGGGAATTCTAACCCAGTAATCATTTGGGGTCTTACTGTTTGAAAAATCACATAATTTTATGTCCCCTCATCACCCCCTTCTTGATCTATTTACATTAGAAATATTTTGGGCAGGAATCACTTGCTCCTTTTATCTGCCCATTTAGGGCTTATCACAGCAAGTCTGTTTCACATAGTGTCATTGAAAGAGTTGAAATTCCCAATGTCTTGATTAATAAAAATAAGATAAATGTAACCTACCCACTTCATTTCGATCATATGTTAGATTTACAACCTAATGGCACCGATTTCTGGGACAGGACAGGAAGATGTCCCTGCCCCTGGCAGGGGGTGGAACAAGATGGGTTTTAAGGACCCTCCCAACCCAAACCATTCTGTGGTTGTTACTGGTGATAATTTTAGGAGAAACTTGGTCCCCTTGAGACTAATGTTGCTATCTTTGCTTTAGAGCAGAGGCCTCTCAGAAAATCTCCTGATACGCCAAGACCAAGGTTCATTTAACTCAAGATCACACATTCATACATCTGAAAAGTCCACCTTTTGTTCAGGTTATTTCTTTGGTATCCATTTTACAGGATAAACAGATGCAGGCACATTCAGGTGAGCTCACAAGAGCCCTATGCTCCCATGCTGTGGGCTGAAACACATGGGGAAAATTTTATGTTCCCTTGAGCCTCTTGTTTGGGACTTAATTTCTTGTGTTTAAAGAGAATTCAGGATGGTTAGTGCTGAACACTTGTCTTAATATGTTGGATTTTACAAAAATCCTATTGTTGCTCTTTCCCTGGATTCACAGAAATCGAGATCATTCACCGCTTATTTCCACAGAAGTGGAGTTCAGGGTAAGTGCTTTGGAAAAGTCCTGCCTTACATCTCACTGCTGCTAAAGGTTTACGAAAATCTTGTCCCCTGTTGCAGGTCGTAAGAGATGAGCTCGTAAGAGATGAGATGTTTGAAGAAATGTCCCGCAGAACCTGGGAATAATGATAAGGAGGAGACTGAGACCATGTAATTAGGGCAGAATCTGCCCATTCCTCACTGTGCATTGAGGGTAATGAAGGTCCAGCTCACACCACAAGGCACAGCAGGGAGCAGAAGCTGTCAGGGAGTTTAACAGGACAGGATGTTGCAACATGCTACAAAAAAATTCCCAGTAAGTGAGCCAACAGGGATCAATTTTTGTGTCACATACTGTATGTACTGGGGCAGGGTGCCCAGCTCAGCTGGGAGTCTGTTTGGTGATCGAGTCATCTCAACCTGTTCAATGGGATCCAAAGGTTTTCCCACTTGGTTTGAGGGAAATAGGCACACACATAACTCTGATGGCAAGGCAAATTTCCTTCTGTTGCAGCTCAGGCAGCGTCAGGCTGCACCACTGAATGTCAATATCTCTTTATGTTTGTGCTTTTTTGCTGCCCCCAGAGTGAGTCTGAAAAACAAATAAAGTCCCTCCCCTTAGTCAAAGATGTCAGCAAGTATCTGACAGACCTGCACAGTGGTGAATGGCAGCTCACTGAAATCCAGCTCCCAGAGGGCATAGTTTGTGCACCCAGAGTAGATCTGAGCCTTCCATGCAAAAGCAGAGTCATTGCTGCCTGAATACGCTGGGAAATTCCAGAGCAAACAGCAGTCACCCTAGAAAGGGGAAGCCCCACATTGTGGTCCAGCCGTAAAAAACGACACAGCTAAGAAGTCTTTTGGGAGGTGTAGTTGGCACAGAATTCCTCACTCTTGTCAGCCCTTAGAACAGAGCTGAAATAAAGGAGGACAGACCATTCATGCAATAATATAATGTAACAATGCTCTGAGACACCACGGATAGCACACGTGCTCCCTCCTGGACCAGATTATCCCACCCTGCCATAGGACAGCCTCTCTCCTGTGATTCAGTGCTACATCCCTGCTGTCCTCCACACTTAGCCCTGACACTGGGCACTGGTCCCTCAGTTATAAATTCAGAGGCTAAGGTCAGATGGAAACATTACATTACCACAATCAAACACTGGTTTTAATCCAATTATCCTTTGTTATGCCTCTCTTTCCATCTTATTCTAAAGTCCACAGGGGGTGAGGAGTCCCACTTGGAGAAAAGTGAAATGCAATATGCAGTCTAAAGAGTCAAACCAAAAGAAAAGTCAGTAGAAATGTCATCTAGTTTTAATCCAGAGCTAAAATCTTTGTCCTTCCAGAACACTCTAAACACACAACTTCCTTTAGAAGCTGTTAATGACTGACTCTGACATCCACAGACAGAAAGAAAGGCAAGACAACCTGTCTTTTAAGTACTCAAGAAAGCCTAAAGGAGGAAGTGGGAGGCCTGTCTGGAAGAGGAGGAAGACAGAGAGCTTTTGGGCACAGCCTGCTGAAGAGAGTGCTATGTTTTAGACAAGAAAACTGTTTGTTTCTTTTGTGATCATAGCAACAGGACATCACGGACATAGTGTGTGAGCAAATAATGATTTTTCCAAGGAATACCCCTCTCCAAATAAAGTAATCAATTTCCCATCTGAATGGAAAAAAACAAACCTATACAAACCTGCCAGGACAGAGAGACAACACTGTTCTCCTCCAGCACCTCTCCTGTTTTTCCAAAAGCATTTCCCAGCTTTAATTCCAAGGTGGTGACTCCTCTCATCCAGATAGTTGAGCAGCCTATTCTTGAGAAACACAAATCACAGATAAGGAGTTCTCAGAAGCAGTAAAACCCCAATGTTTGTTTGCTTTCAGCTGCTTCCTCCAGGCCATCCCCATGGCTGCTGCTGGGAACTGATCCACGACCTGCTTCCACCTCAGATACAAGCCACTCTCCCACAGCAGCTTTGCAGGTAGCAGTGACCTTTGCTCTGGTCTCCCTTACCTGTGACAGCCCAGCAACCCCCCTAGCCTAGACTAAGATGGGGGAATTTCAAGAGAATGGAAACCACAGTGGGTCAATGGTCCAACCTCCCTGCTTAAACAGAGTTATCCTGGAGCACATTGCACAGGGTTCCATCCAGGTGGTTCTGGAGTACCTCCAGTGAGGTGTCACCAGCTATCCTGAAGTGGGCTGATAGCAGAAAACATCCCAATGTGAAGAACAAAGTCACCAGCACCGGTGATCACACACCTTATGTCTGTTTGCATTCCTCCTTTCTTTTCCAGCTCCTTTTGGCTTGGCAAACAGGAAGAAATAAATGTTATTGCTATCCCAATCTCCTTTCATGGAATCATTTCAAATGACTTCTTGAATCACTTCAAGGGCTTCTTTCGGAAGTACTTACAGAGGGGTAAATCCTGTTACAGACTAAACTGCTGTGACCTTGTTATGTGGGAAAACTGAAAGTCGCATTAAACAGCAGCTTAACTAAACTCTTCTGCTCAGCCTGGAAATACTCAATCCCTTAAGTGCAGCTGTGATACCTGAAAAATTTTAAGGCAGTCAAAGTAGAAAAACATGTAAGGAGCTGGAGATAAATAGACTCAGGTAGTGCCTGGGTTGAAAATTGCTGAAGGGCAAAAGAAGTGTAAGGGGAAATCATAGAATCACAGGGTGGTTTGAGACCATCCCGCATCCCCTGCCATGGGCAGGGACACCTCACACTAGACCAAGTTGCTCCAAGCCACATCCAACGTGGCCTTGGACACTTCCAGGCATGGGGCAGACACAATCCACAACATATCAGATGTTAGGAAATAAAATTAAGAACATTATTACTAATTTTATAGGAGATAAAGACAGTGGAGAGCTAAATTATAATAAGGACAGGTCATTAATACACCACATGTTGAATTATTTTGTGTACTGGTGTTTTGCAGCAGAGCCAGGGTGAAGCTCTTAATCCTGGGACAACAGACACTAAGTGGTGCCTTGGGTTTTATTATTTATTAATATTTAGATTTATTATTTATTCCCACACAGTAATTAAGAAACTGATGCCAATGAAGCCCAAGATGAGTGATGCCCTGAAAACTCAGGGCCACACACACTACTTTGTTTCTTTGCTCCCTGAAACTTGAGGAAGCAAAAGGTCATGACGTGGTGTCGCTTTAAGCGCTCACTGAACAGATTGTGCTTCCCAGTTGATCTGCTTGATGCTCAGGATGGTTGTGAATCAACTGTAGAAGTACCAATTAGGTGCTGAAAAGTGCAGACAATTAACATTCCCAATTTAGGGATATTTCCCTAAAGCGGTGCAATCTTAACAATTGATTTCTATTCCACAATATCAGTTTGATTCTTTCCTCACCTCCCATCCAAATCCAATGCATACCTGGTTTAGTGGAGTAAGCCTGGATGACTATATTAGAAAGAGACTTCAAAAAGCTTTTGGTTGAAGGTTTCCATGGTGTATCCGGATGCTCTCATGACTTCATAAACATGACAGAACTCATCCAGTCTCAGCTCTGAATTCCCTGTTCTTAACAACACAAAAACCTTGAGGAAAGCAGCATCTTAAAGAAAATCTTGATTGCTCTTGGAATATAAATGGAGGCGCTTTTTTTAAGTTTCAAAACTTCACTTCTGAAAAAAGCAGAATAAGCATTTCTCAGAAGATAAAAAAGTATTTTTCAAACTAAACATACTGATAAGAATGTGTTTAGAAAAGCCAAAAACACGCAGAAGGACTTTTTAATGGCTGCAGTTACTTTGGGAAGGTAAATCCTTTGAGCCCATTTGTTCACCAACACAGCAACTTGCCTCAAAATCTCCATCCTCATTCTTGTACTCCGATGATTTTGAAAAAAAAACAAACCTGTGTGCTATCCATTGCAATGAGTCCTTTACTATTTAGGTACAATCACAGGAAAAAATATGACACTTCTGAACGTACAAAAATAATTTCAGCAATCACAAACATTACAGGAGCAGGTTGAAATGACTGACTACATTGCTATTCAAGAGAAAATATTTTAAAAGGGGAAGGGAAGGTTCATTTATAAAGAACTTCAGAAGTCCAAGATGAAAACTGTATCTCGGTGGGGAAGCGCTCAATTAGGAAAACATTTTTTTTAACTCTTATCCAAAGCATTGCTCCAGTAGGATGCTCAAGTTTATGTCTGATCTTAAATGCAAGCATTGTCACTGGGGCCAAAATCTCCCCTCTGCCCTGAGGTGTGCTTAAACGCCATGTTAAACTCAAAAGAAAGTTTCCCAGCAGGAATCTATCAGCCTGCTGACTCTGTCCCAGACCTTTACAGCATCCCTGCTCAGCTCCTTCACTGTAGCCCTGTGAAAGCTCAGCATAACCCTGAACAATCCTTACTGACTGCAGGCACCTTTTTTTTTTTTTTGGCTCAGGAACCAACCTCATTATTTGGCTTGATGTATTCAGCATTCCCACTGTGCAAGGCCAGGGAAGAAGCGTGTTAGCTCCTTCTGCAACAACTCAGGGGGTCGTTGGTGTCCAAGTCCTGGCTGGTTGGGGACTCTGGTCTGTGTGTGATTACCAACTGGAATTTGGTGGGAGGCTGTACTTAATAGCACCCTTCCCTCCAGAGAAACAGGGAGGCAGAGAATTTTTAAGGACCACAGATGCTTTATAAACTCTTGGCACAATTGCAGGAGTGTAGACAGCAAGAAGACAGACAAATTAGCCAAAAAAGAAGAATCTCTGTAGGCAGGAGGCCTGTAGTGCTGCACCTCTACTCTAACATCAGCAGAGCTTTGGGCAAGCATCACATCTCTGGGCCAGCATCTACAGTGGCACTGCTGCCCTTTCCTGTGGGACCATTTACTAGAGACCCTGCAGGCACTGGACACCCTCACTGCCTTTGGTGCCAGATGTACCAGTACGAGACAGGATCAGAGGCAGAACACATCACACAGCTGGAGCCCCCACTGCTCATCTCCAAGGCACAAGATCAATGCAGAGACTCCAACCTCAGGGCTTTGGAGAACTAAACAGAAAGGGAAAGAAAACAAGAAGTGAAAAGCATCCTGTCAGGACGACATCAGGGCTAAACACCCAAAACAGAAAAAAACCTACCAAAATCATAACCACGACACTGAGCCAGTAGGGATAGAAGTCACACACATGCATGGGCTCTACTTGCTCTTCCAGCACTCCTGAGATATAAAGCATCTTTCCTTCCCTTCTCCCTGACCACCAGCAAACAGTTTTGCTAAAAAAGGAGGAGTCCTGTAGCAACTCAATCTATGCCAAATCTTTGCTGTCCTCTAGTGCTGTCACCAGCTTCTCCCAAGTCATTCCAAGCTAAACAAATGAGGATTTTTATTGTCTCTTCACCATCCACTTTTTCCATCTGAAAGAGGAGGATAACTGTATATAACTTTTTGCTCCACAGGGGCCACTGAAGGCATAGATATTAATGCTCAGAGATGCCCAGATATAAGACAGAGACTGACCTTTAGTCAAAAGTTACCACAGTCAAAGGAGCATTTTCAGTGAATTTTGTGCTTTTAGTCCCAAAACAGGGGAAAAAGAAACTGGCATCAGCAG
>VZRE01000442.1:0-119702 GCA_013396775.1 Cephalopterus ornatus
CAATGAACAAACCCCAAGTTTTATTACATCCTGAACCCTCTCAGCAGACGCCGACCTTTATAAAGAAGATTAAATCTATTGCCAAAAATCATAACCTTTCTACAGAGAGAATCGTGTTCTCCCAATTCCCAAGTGACAATTGTGGGAAATAAATAGGGTGGTTTTATTACAAGCAGGAGTTTCCATGGTTGGCTTGTGTTGAATACCAAGAGACCGTTTTGTTTGGAGAGTTGGGGACCCTTTTGTGGTCAAGGGCTGATGGGCCACTTTCAGCTACTTATTGTAACTCATTGAAACTTACTGTTCCACTGGCAGCTACATCACTGCTGTTACAGTTACTGCGTTGAGGCGTGTGGGAAAGCCTGTAAGGCAGTGAGAGCAGTCTGTGCTCACTGCCAGGGGACCGTGCGGCCGGGGCAGGGAAATACCCTGATGGTTGCTTAAGACAACCAATGGACTGCACCGGAGATCAAAGGAAGGTGTGGACCAGCCCCGAAGGACCCAACTGAATAAGAAAATGAGCGGGGCTTGGCATGGGAGGGAGTGGCTATGTAAATTCAAAGACCTTGAAAAAGCTCATCCCTCCCATTCGGGGTGTGCTCTCTCTCAGGCCCTGGCACAAGGTGTCAGCAATCAGCGCGCTGAAATTAGAAGTTGTTTGTTTCACTTTATTTGGCCGTCTCTGAAATTTCAATTAGAGATATTTCTCACAGTTGCTATCTAACAAATTTCTTGATTGAGACATAGCAATTTAGTTACTTAAAAGCATTTACTTTCCAAAATCAAGGTTATCAACAGTAGGTACAGAATCCCACAAGCACCCCGTAAGTTGCACAGACATAAAACTGAAAGTCTGTTTGAGAGATTATACTCACCTGGTCAGAGCCAAAGCTGTAGTTTTTAACTGTTGTTTTCGGAAACAATCCCTTATGGGAAAAGTATGTAAATGTTTCATAAAATTATAGGGAAGTAGACCTGGAAGATGAATATCATGGGAGACATCCCACACAGCCCTGTACTTTGGACTGTCTTTTAGAGATTCTGGCTGAGGTACTGTTCCCTTCTTCCCCTTCTCTTTCTGTGTGGTGTAAAGCGGTTGGTGCAGTGTCACCTCCCCACAGGCACCACATGGCAGTCCAGGAGCAGCTGCTTCAGACTCCCTGGTTTGTGTTGTACTAATGCTCTGTAAGGAATTTGAAAGTAGGGAGTGTCACCTGGCTGAGCTCTTTGGCACAGCCTCCCCCCACGAAGTCCTGTTCTTTAATTGCTGGTACAGGAGTGAGCATGAGTGAATGTATAGAAGCACCTTCCATTAAATTCTGGAGCAGATGACCAAGAGAAGAAAGGGATGTATATTCAGTGTGATGGACAGAGTGCCAAGGGGAAGACAAAAAGTGCACTAGTGTATGGAGTAGAAGTGCTTATTGTGTTTTATGCATTAGTATTTGAAGAACTTGGCTGTTGAGCTGACTTAGAGGTTCATTAATGGTTTGAAAACTGCAAATCTTTGTAATAGTGATGAATCAGCTAGTCTTGATTAGCTATTTTGCTGTGAATAACTTCAAATGGGACTACTTGGGCCTTTTTTTAAAAAAACATGGTAGGCATGCAAAAAGAATATGTCAATATACCACAGCAAAACTTTTAACTTTTTAACACATCATATCCCATGCATTTTGTGCTTCTGTTAATTCCCCATGTATATAAAAATACAACAGTACCTGAGTTTTGTAACTGTTTGTTTCTTCCCTTCCATCTTGCCTCTATCCCTTCAGATTCCCTCCCTGCATCCATCACTTTATCTTCTGGGCAGAAGGTTGCTAGAAGTGGTTAATATTCTGTAGACTATCTTAAAATAAATTGAATAGAATTGCATAAAAGTTGATGGATATCCTCAGTTTCACTTCAAGGATTTTTCTTTGGCTTGAGTTTTTTTCCAAGATAAAATAGACAGATGATAAGCTGGTCTGGCATATTTCAGAGGAGGAGGAGCTTATGCTGTACCTGTTTTCAAGAGCTGCAAGAGAGACTGGACTGTAAGTGCTTCCTCAAACCCACCTTGCAAAGTAGCAAGCTCCAGTAGCTCCTTCATGTCAGGAGCACAGCTGCATGAGCCAGGATGTGATGCACTTGATCCACATCCCATCAAACTGCACTGGGGGTAAAGGCAGCCAGTGGGGAGAAGGGTGCAGGCCTTTGGGGCCTGTAGTGCCTTCAAGGGGCTGGTTTTAAGGAAAAGCTAATGTGGGTTAAGGAAAATACATGCACAGCATTTCTAAACTGAATAACTGCATCGTTGAAGCTGAGTTTGTCCTTGTACAGAGCTTGTTTCAGAGAGGCTGTCACAGTTATTCTTAATTTATAACCATGGAAGTGTTGGCTGTGCAAGTTAAGAGATTCCTCAAAGCTTCTGAACATGCTTGGCAGATGTTACAGTGTCTATGATTGATTGGTACAGACTAAACTGGGTACACTTGATGAGTCTGGCTTTCTGTTCTCTCACTGTTTATTGTCTCTTCCCCTGCTAGACCTTTCTCTGACGTATTTTGGGATGGGAGAGCAGTTGGATGATGGGGGACTCATGCAGAATTGTACAACAGTCTCAAGGAGGTTACTTAGTTTGGCTGGAGAATGTTTATAAAACAAGGTAATAAAAAAACCAACCCAACTTCCTGAAGGTTAAAGCAGAGTTTTTATGTATAATCTGAAGGGATTTAATTTTCATAGAAAGATTATTTATTTTTCTTTCCAATATATTGCAGTAGCATAGCGTGAACAAATATAAAATCAAAGCTCTAACTGTCCCAATCTACTCAGAGGGATAGATTCAGTCTTCTGTGAAGCACATCTTTGCCAATAAATTCAATTAAAATGTTTTGGCAAGTTAGAGACACAAGTTGAAGATGTTTTAAATGAAAAGCTAAGTCTATCTGGATGCCGAGAGGTTTCACTTGCAGTGAGAGCTTGTCACGTTGCAGGGAGTTGGAGTGGATACCTGAGCTTTGAGATCCTCAGAATGCAGACATCCTCTGGCTGGTGATAACAATGAGGAAGAGGTGGACTGTTGCTGGGGGCGTTGGAGAGCACCAATGCAAGAGCAAGCTTTTTAAGGAAGCCATCCTGTGACACTAAATCTGTCTAAATGTTCTCTTGCAAAATGCTTTTTGGCATACCTGGTTTTGGGAAAGTCTTCAAAATACTTCTGAAGGGATTGAAATGTCAGCCAGTTTTGTTTGGAAGGAATTCAGATATCTCTGTTGATCCTTCCAGCTCTCAGATACTTCAGATGCTTTCATGTTTTGTGACACATAGACCCTGGCAGGGTCTTATCTTCCTTTCCACTGGGCAGTCACTGGTATGTCACGGAGACTCCTGTGACAATACACATGCATGTTGAAGGTAGCTTAGTGCATGTACTGATGTACAATATTGTGTTCTGTCTACTTTAACATATTTCATGTGGTGACTTCCTCCTGCACAGCAGTCATTGGAGTAGCACAAGAAATCTCTCACTGAGGAAATACTAAAATAGTTTTTATCAAATCTAGAAATCCAAATGAACTAGAAGATGGTGTCTGCTCTAGCTTTTATGGTGTTTACCTACCTCGTAATGGGGCATAAAATTCCAAATGCTGTCTGATAGGTGTCCTGTCTGGTTGCTATCCTGCTGGGAGACTTGCCATGAAGTCAGCCCCATCAGTAAGGTCTGGGTAATGAAGACAAACTTCTAGCACAACTTCTTTGCCTGAAAAAAGTGTTCAGGGAATTATTTGTCTGAAGCCAAAATGAAGCTTAGTTTAATTTTCTTATCATCCTATTCTGGAAACTGTTCTTTGATAATGACTATCAGTTTGACTGTTTTGTCACCAGTTAAGTTTTGTCAGAGTATTTCCCTTGCATCAACAGTTTTACAGAAGCAGCAATAAAAAATAAAAAGGCCTGTGCAAGGCCTGCAATGTCTAATACTTTGCAGACAGAAGCTCTTCAATTCTGCGAGTGTCAAATATATTCTTCCATTTATACTGAGCAGCAAGGCAATAATTCAGGTCTTTTTTGTGGAACTAAAACAACATATGGCTTGGAAGAGATATGGCAGCTATGCAAACTGGGACACAAAGCAAAAAGGAGCTAGTGTTTGGTTGCAGGTTAATGTATAAATTATGGAAAATCATAGTGTGTTCTCTAACATGGGTTAACATCATTTGCAATATTAACACCATCATAAACTAAGAGACTTAATAGCACAGAAAATAAATTCTGCGTGCAAGTCTCTGCCTTTATGGACTACAGAACCCCTTTGAAAAGCCGAGTACACACAGAGGCTTCATCCCTCTTGAATTCCATGTGCCCTCTCCATTCAGTTCCAGAAATGGTGAAAGTATGGACACTGCTGCATTCCTGAGAAAAGGGGATTCCTATGCTGGAATACCAGCTTGTCATTCTGCTGCCTTTCAGACTACTATAAGAATCACAGCTGTATAAGTGCAAAATTATGTGGTCTTATTTTAACACCTGCTTTGCATTTCATTGGCTCTAGCTGAGTCTCACTTCTACTTGTTTCTGGTTTACATTATTGGGAAGAGTACCTGTCTCTTTGAGCTTTCTCTATGCCTCATAAATTCCCATTTTCTGTTGAGAGAAGTGCTGGAGAGCATCAGCTGGGGCAGCGCTGGTCGTAACCACAGTGCATCTGACACTGTGTAGTGAAATTTGGACAAATTATCCAGCTTGGTCATTCTCAAATTCTACAGCTTTCTCAACCATAAACCTACCCATTGGTTACTGAGAAAGAGTCTCCTGTTGGAGAGCAAAAACAAAAGACACCTAATGAGCCTTGTCAAAGGTGCTGGTAGTGGTGCAGGTTCTGTGCCTTGGCTCCAAGCACGTGAAGATCACAATGCTCAGCATGAAGCGGCGTGGGGCCCAGCACCGCTGGTCCTGTCAGGAGAGGTGCAAGCTGAAAGAACATAATAGTGGCAGACTAAGGCATGAATACACCTTTTCGAATGGGGTTTAATGAAGTTGTTTAGCATGAAACATATTTGTTTAATATGAAATCTTGGAGGAAGGATTTGGCTTAGTTCAGTCAAGTATATGGGATACAGAGTGAGTTAAAGGAAAAGCGCTCTCATGACACTTTCACCTGTACGGTTTGAGGTTGTTCTCTGCACTCCTCATGAAATCTCTGCCTCCCTATTTTGTTTCATTCTTTTAGATTCTGGGGAAAAATTTCTAACCAAAACAGATATGAATAATGTTTGCTCCTTCCCTAAAGACCTACCTAGTGTCTTGCTTTTGGCAAAAAGTGTAATAATTCATACTACTTCTATGTGAGTGGTTTGGAGTCTGTCTGTTTGTGTCAGCAGTCACATCTGGGCTGCATGGTGAACTAAATACAAATATCTGCTAGTAATTATAATAAAGAATTAGGAAATTAAATGCAGATTATCTTGGAGAATGTTTGGATCCAGACTGGTCATGGTGATTAATAGATGTCATTTGCAAAAATAATCTAAATGCAGTCCTGCTTGCCACGTACTCATTGTGTTGTGCTGCTGCATCATGTCCTAAGATTCATCACAATGCAGTGATTTCTTTGAATTTTTTTTTCAAGCTCTCCTATGTTTTGAGCACCTTTATCAGCTGGGCATTATGAGCATTACTGATGCTCGTACTTTATTTTTTATTTATCTGTTGTGAAGCTGAGCAGTTTTCCACAGGGAAAGAATGAAGGAGAAAGATTACTTCAGGAACAAAAATATAAAAACATGGAGATCCTGTCTAGTGAGTTTTGATTATTAATTTATAACTCTGCTGTGCAGAGTTTTTTTGGGGTGAAGTTTGGCAGCTTGTCTTTCAGTCCTAGAAGGTGAACCTCTAGGCAAGTTCCATACTGCAGGGCTCTGGCTGGCTGCTGAGCAGCCGAACAGAAAACCAGCAATTTGTTGAGTTTGAGTTGTATCTGCTGGTAATAGTGTATTTTGGCTTTTATAAATATACTGTGACCTGAATTTTATACAGTAAAAAAGTTAAAAAGAGTTACTTGCCAAGATTGTCCTGAGCCATGAGGGCAGTGGCAGGCTGGGCACACCGCAGTATAGGCTGTGCAGCACAATCTGTTTGCAGAGCCTGTCTGACAAAGTAGTGTAGTGGTCTGAGCTTACAGACACCCACCATTCACTATCAGTTCAGCATGTGACACAAATAATTGTTTTTAATCAAGTGCAGAATTTTTTCCTTTATAATGTAACTGAATCTGAGCGCTGTAAATCTTTTTGGAACGTTGCATATACGGCTGTTGCACAAAGGACTTCCTATATGTATATATTACTTGCACCGAAGCTGTTTACTGAATGCTGAAGTTCAGATGACCAGAGCACCCACAAAAAGTAAATACAGTCGGTACCTAACAGAGAATGCACATGGTAAGACTTGTAATACTTTCTTAAAGAAAAGGGCATCCCTGCCTGCCCTGCTCAGCGGGGCGAGAGTGACACCCCACGTAAAGCTGTCTCTGTGTGCAGTCTGGAGTATACAAGTGACCATACAGTCCCCCCAAAACAGAGTTTCTCAACGTTTTTTGTCTCTGCAGTCCTGCCTCTGCAATGCAAATGGAAATTATTCTGTTTCTAGATGTTACTGGAATTATTTTCCTGAGTGAAGCTTTGCAAGCTGGGCTCCTTGTTTCCAAAAGGAACACGTAACTGTGAGGTTAGTTGTGCTTAAAGAGCTGACCACTTATGTGTGTGATGACTATCGAAAGCATCTAAACTAGGAATATTGTAATCTGCCAGTTGGGAAGAAATCATCATCAGACATCATCGTTCTTTGTCAAGAGATACAACGTTAGCAAATGTGGGGAAAAAATGTTCCTTCCAGGTATTGCTCTTAAATGGAACGATGAGAACAAAAATTGTCTTTTGTTTTCATATGAGAATTTAGCAGAAAGAACAGATAATATTTTGTGATTTACCAAAAAATTATCTTCCTTTTTCCTTTTGCTTACACCCCCTTCTTTTTGGTACTTTTAAAGTTATGAGGCTCTTTAAACAAGTTTTATTACAGTTAATTCCCCCTTTCCTCAGGCAAGCTGCAGCTTTATGTACCAGATTTTTATTATACCCAGAAGCTTTCTGCCTGCTAATAAATAATGGTGGTAAATTTTATATGAAATAAATATGGTTTCTTATTGCAGCAGAAAGGAAAATAAGTGGGGAAGGTTTTTTTTTCCCTTGCCATACATTATAGAAGTTAAACAGTGTGATAACAGCATTCATTTTAAGGAGACATGGCCAGGTTTAAAAATAAAGTTCTTTGATTTATGCCATTAAATGTAACTTGGATCATCATTACACAGAAGACATTTGAAATACTGCAGACAGATCTGTTTAATTTTTCATAGAGCCTGTAAAGACCAGTCAGCTGTGCTTGCTGTTCCCGTTCCTGCGGTCAGGTCCGGTGAGCAGTGTCAGCCCCAGTGCCCTGAAAGCTGCTGAGCAGCCCCAAAGCAACGTGTGCAGCCCACGGCAAGAGATTTGCCTTTCCCTGCAGTAGGAGGGAGGGAAGGCGAGGGGGCACTGGAGTAGGAGAAATGGAAAGTGTGTGACCTGAAGCTGGTCACGTGAACTCTTGAAGAGCCCATCGGGGTGTGAATATGCATCCTCGCACCAACCCCAGGGCGGATTCTGAGCTGGCTTTGTTCTGGTGGGATGTTAAAAATTCCTCGTCTTTTTCACTGGTTTGTCATATTATCATGGACACATTGTTATTAGCAAGTCTTAAAACGACTGTTGTACTCCATCTTCTCACATTATTGCTCCTTCTCAGTGATGTGAAGCATCACTCATCTCAATACTGACCTGCCATGTTTGCCTGGTTGTCTTCTTGTTTTCAAAAACTCACAAGAACCACAGGAGAGCTACTTAAGTGTGCCATGTTTTGAAATATGAAATATTTTCACTTGGCTTAATAAATTTACAATTGTAAGGGAAGAGATTTCTTTTAACTGATGAGCATCCTTGAGAATGTCAGGGTAAGACTGCTTTTCTTGAAGAAATTGAGTTAGAGGCACTCACAATTGGAAAGGGATAACTATATAAATAGTCAATATAAATGGAACATAATTAACATTACCTTAATCCGTCTTCTGTGATTCTTAAACCTACACATGGGAATCTTGAATTGAGGATGTATGTCCAAATGTATCTTAATTAAGTCCTGATTAATCTTAATGTATCTTAATTAACTCCTAATTTAAGTTAATCCTTTCTCTCTTAAAAGGAGATTTCACAGAGTGGAAAGAGTAAAACATTTGATTTTTCCATTTCCTGTGCAGCACACTTGCTGACAGCAGTGCTGTAGCAGTGACCCCATCCAGCAGCAGGATGCCTGTGGTGCCCACAGACTGTGAGGGGCTGGGCTGTACCCACAGTGCTGGCCTTGGTTCTGTGTGGGTCTGCTCCTGTGGCTGAGAACTCACCTAAGAGAGGGTGGGGGTTTTTAGGCACAACTAGTAGAAGTAGTGGAAAGAGAAGCTGTTAGATCTGTCCTTAAAGCCAGAGGGGCAGGGGTGCCTGTGCCCACACCTCCAGGTTGGTCAACCCTCAGGGCAGGAGGGTGGGCTCCCAGCTGCCAGAGCAGGGCTGGCAGCACACTGACTGCAGCAGCAGAGACTTCCTTTGTGTGTCTTCATATGTACAATGCTCTAACTTTCCATTTTCCTGTTATTCTGGGAATAGGCCAAAGCTTAATTAAGTTTCTTGTAGATGATGTAAAGGGAATTGAAATGACAAGATGAAATCTGAAGCATTCTGAAAGGGAAATTTTTCTTCTTTATTCTTGACATCCCCCATTTGAAATATTTTAAGCTAAGTATTTATTCCCCCCTAAAACGAATAGGAGTGTGCACTTGCCCAGACTGGTGAGTAGATCCTCGACCACATCTGGGTAGGTCCTAGACCAGAAGTTCCCAACCACAGGTTTTGGGTCTTGGTTGCCTCTTCCCTTCAGTGTTGCCATGCTACCCTGATGTCAGAGCCCAGTGCAAAAGGAAAAGAATAAATGGGCTCATCTGCACAAGGTTCAGCTCTGGGATGAGTTTCCCCGTGATGGCATGTCCATCTAAACCTGTTCCTGGCCCCTCTTGCTCTGTTGCAGTTTTGCTCTTATGAACTATGTTAGAGCTGCTATGTGACTTCCTTAAAACAGGATGCAAGAATCAGAATTATGAAATCTAATGCATTAAAATGTTTTTATGGCCTCTTTACAATCAACTGACTGGTAAGAGCTGATAAGCACACATGTGAGCAGCACTTGCACAAAGTGAGTGGTTTCCAAATCTTGCTCATGTTGTCAGCCATTTCCCAGTACTCATGGGCACTGTATCTCCTCATCCTGGTTTAACATCTGTGTCGCTAAATGAAAGTAATCAGAGTCAGCATGAAAATTTAATAAGCTGCATTCTGGCATTGGTCATGTTCCTAATTGTGTATTTGTTTTTTGCCTGCAGAAGTCCTTCGACATTGTCAGCCAGAACAGCTCCAGTGTTTACAAGCACGGTGTTTATTAGTCTCAAATCACTCTCAGTTGGTGGTATTTCAAAAACAGACCAGATCTCTGAATTTGCCAGTATTTTTGAGGGACTCATCAGAGCCAGGCCCCAGCCTCCTCTCACAGTCAGAAAATCGCTATGTTCCAGAAGCGGAAAGATCCTTAGACAGATTAGAGGAATTTAGATATTCTAACCTGAGCATGGTAAAGTTTTAAATAATTATATATTTTGACTTCATGGCAATTCATCAAGTTTGTAGTTTGTTACATTTACATCATACCAGAGTGTCTTACAGTGGTTGCCTCTACTGGCCTTTCAGGAGAAGCAGAATAAAGACAGAGAAAAATGGAAGGAACTTTTGTGCTTGTCCCAGATAACCTTTTGCAATAGGAACAAAGTTGTAAGGTTCCCAGCACCAGTAGATGGGCCAAGTTTGCTAAATTATTAAGCTATTGTCTGTTTCCTGAAACTCTCCTATCTTGCCTGCTGGGCTTTCAGCTCCCTGTCTGTTTGCTTTGCTGTCTGGCTGGTAAGTGCTGGTGGTTTGGCCTCCAAAACTCCCTGCGTGTGAGTTTGGGGAGGTCTAGCTCAGTTTTACCCTGCTGGTATGTGGTGCTGCTATATTTGGTATATTGACCATAGCAGTGTGATCTATTACCATGGGGTTTAGCTTTTGTTTGTGGGCTTCCTCACTGCTAGGTACCAATGTAGTCTGGATTTTTTTGTGTGTCTGTGTCCCCCTCAATTTTTTTGCTCCTCCCTGAGACACAGAAACCCATGTGAAAACTCTTTGCATCTTCATGAGTATATTCCTGTTTGTTCACTCTAAGAAAGGCACAAGTGTCTTAAGGCACTTGCAGAAGGGATCTCCTTGAGGTGTTGAACCACTCAATAGGTACTGTAGGGTTTCAGCAGGCAACTGCAGACTGCCAGGTAAAGGGAGGGAGACCTGAATGCTGGACTGAAAGAGAAGGCTTAGCTGGAAGGTTTTTGCTTCCCTAAGTGCTGTCTGTTAAAGAAGTGTCACGTCTTGATGAAAAGAAGTCACTTTTCAGTAGTGCTTAGTAAAACTCCCATCTCATTCTTAGGGGAGATGTTTTAAATGGTCTTCTGCTAACTCTCTTAACATTTAAAACTGGATCAGAATGCTCCAGTGAGATTTGCTGTGCCCCCATATAACCTTGCTGTTACCATGCCTCTGGGCTGACAGGGCTTTGCAGAGCCTTGGGAGTCCTTGGGAAGAGTGAGTGTGAGAAACTGCTCCGGACCACTGCCTCTCTGGAGAGTGGCTAAGAGTTGATTCAAAGAAGAAACAGGCTGCCCTCAGCCTGGAGAGTACTCATGCTGCTCTTCAGAGGTAGAAGCCCAGGTGCCATGGTTTTGGAATGGTATTACCCAATTTATTGCTCCCACTGAAACACCCCAGACCATGTGCCGCTCCATCACTTCCCCTCCCTCCCCCTTCAGCAGGATGGAGAGGAGAACTGGAGGTGAAAAGAGGCAAAGACCCCTGGTTGAGATAAGAACAATTCATTAGAAACAGAATAAAATACAAAAATGAACAGTAACAACTATACTAATAACAGAGCGTACAGGGCAGGAGAATGATTCAAACCAATCACTCATCCCAGCAAACCAGACAGACGTGACCCCCTTCTTCCTCCCCCCTGCGCCTGTCCTGAGGTGGGTTCAAATAACCCCAGGGTCCAGGCCATGTCCCTCCTGGCTGCTGCAAAAATTAACCCTGTCCTGGCCAGGACCAGGATGCCAGGAGAGGCTGATGGGTGAAGGGTGAGGAAGGATTAATGGCCAAGCCAGGTGGATGAAACAGCTGTTTCTGAGAGCATCACCATGAGCCAGGTATGGCCCTGGCAAAAGGGCAGAGGAATTCCTTGTAAGAAATAAATCTGTTGGGTATCTTGAAACAACTTACTGCTTTCACACTGGAGTCTTATTACATCCGAAGAATACAGTGTGTTGGATGGGGTTTTCTTATTTTTTTAATTACCATCAAAAGAAGACATTTATTTGGATGAAGAGTTTCAGTAAGCTAATGCCCTCAGTCCTGGGCAGCAGTGTGTAGGTATAAAAGCCAGTACCTGATTTACAGCTGTCTGCATTCATAAGGCTTTTTGGCAGAAGTATTAAAGTGAGTACAGAGGTACTAAAGCAGCTCTATTTCTGAGTCAGGAGGAGTATGTAGGCTGTGTTTACAGAGACACTGGTGGCTGAAGGGTGTTTTGGGCACTATCCATTTATATGTTCTTAAGACTGTCTTCTGATTCAGTTTTTCAGCAAACCAGAAATTAGGATGCTAATGTTTCTACAAAGAAGAATCCAAGCACTCCTGGCTGCCTCCATGTATTGCCTGAGATCACATCTACTTCAATGCCCGAAGTGTGGGGGCTGCCCAGTAACAGCATATCTACAGGGATACAGCCCGTGCCCACTGCCAGAGCTGTGCCCAGTTTGGTGCTGGCAGCTCCCCACTGGAGTGTGCTGTGTGTCAGCAGAGAGCCTGCTTACAGGAGCACATGCATGTTGGGGCATTTTCTCTTGCTGAAAAATCTGGATCTTTATTGGAACAATATTTTTTGAGCAGTTTCTTCTGTGCAAATAGGGCTTAATTGGTACTTGTGTTCTGCTTAATTATGCTTCACATTTTGGAGCAATCTGCTCAACTTGAACAGCAGTCCTATGAAGTGGGAAGATGTGATCTGGAAAGCACTGGCTCATTTCTACGGAATCTGCAGAGTGCTCATTTAGTAGTGGTGTTTCTCTCCTCAATTCTGCCTGGACCAAACCGATTTGTTCTTATTCTAGTCTTTGCACAGGTGAATTGCCATAATGCGGTGGTGATCTGTCCAAATGCTCCCACATTCACTCCTGCTAGGGATGCTGGTATTGCCTTATAGTTCTGTGGCAAGTTCTGTTTTACACACTGCTTTTTCTGAACAGGATTAAGTGTATGCTAACAAACAAACAAATTTTTTTTTCTTTAAAAAATGTAAGCAAACTCACATATATTTTTAGCCTGGGGAAGTAAATATTTCTGTTTGTATCTTAAAAAACCCAAACCAAAGCTTCATTTCAAAAAACAAACAGATCATAAGAAATTTGCACTTAAAGCTATAGTAGAAATAACAACTAATTGTTTTTTTAAAGATCCTTAGCACAAAATTGCTGTTGTGCAGACCAGTGTAGGTGCCCTTGTTATGAGGATACATGTATTACAGCTCTGCTCATTCATTGCATAGGTCCCCTGTTAAGAAGTAAAATCTTATGGAACTGGGTAACTTAACAGAAAAAAAAGCTGCCAAGAGCCACTGTGCTGTCAGTAAACTGTGACAAACTGACCACAAACACAGGGCAGTTGGCTTCTGCCGGTATCACAATGACGTGAGCGTTTGTGAGGTATGAAATGTGAAAGATTTTCCCAAATTAAGTTTTCTAGTTCACAGTCTAAACTTCCATTTTGTGGAAAATAAGGAGTTCATTTAATTTTTTTTCCAAATACGGAATGTCACTTTTGGAAGAAGTCACATCTCCCACCACCTCCCACAAAACAATCTGAATTCCAAACAGTTTCAGTGGCCTGTTGGGGGCTCGTGCACCCAAGGATGCCCCAGAAACAGGGATCTGCAGCCCCCCACAGTGTGGTTGTGGCTGTGGGACACCCCCTGGGAAGCACCAGCCCACAGCAGCATCCGGCTCTGGAGTGGGAATGGGGCCAAGTGCTCTGGCTGTCCTCACCTGGGGGCTGCTACTGCATCTTTCATGGACCTGTGGCTGCATTTGATGCTCCCTCAGCAGCGACTGCACACAGACCTGCCCTGGGGAGGGCACAGCGAGGCCCTGGATGAGAAGGGAACGTACACTCACACACACATAGAAGCACAAGTTCTCTGTGTGTGAAAAGTCCCAGTCCAGAATAAAATCTCAGAGGTGGCTGCAGCTTTGTGGTCCACTGCCCTTAAACACTGTATGGGATTGAGAGGGCCTGTTAGAAGGGGTTTATGTGGTTCAACTTGTGTTTGTCCTTGTGCTGTTGTTTATTAACCTTCTTTTTCTGAATGTCTGCTTAGTTCTTCTGTTAGATCTGCAGCCAGTGCCAAGTGTGTAATCCCACCTGTTCAAAAAGGGTGCCTCTGAGGGGAAAAAAAACCTTGGACTTTACACAGAAGTTAAAACCTACCTGAATGTACAAATACACAGTCCTATTTTTCCTTTAATAACTCAAGGATAAAACGTCCTTGAATTTGGCACTGCACTAATTACTATTTCTGATTGCTTGATTTCACCACATTATATATTCATGGATTATTGTTCTTCCAAAAGCTTTTTCCTAACTCAAAGCTAGGGCAAACCAGTGTACGTGGAAATCAGTGCAGTCATAAATCAGGGACTTGAAGTGTCTGATTTGTTTTTCAATGAGAAAAAAAAACATTGACAGCAATAATTCTCAGAGATAATAAGTCCATTTGTAATGCATTGTCTTGGCTCATCGGAGGTTTTTTGATGAATAACCTGTTCCAGAAAAGAAAAAAATTCACTTAATTTATAATTCAGAAGTCTCTTATAACTATTTCATCAAGTGCCCTCTGAAGAGTTTCTGATATTTCTTCTGAAAAAAACATCAGGTTTGGTTGCTTGATATTCTCATGGTTTTCCTTTTCTCTTGCTGCTTTGGAATCGTAATCTTGCTTTGGCTCCAGCTCACCCTGCATTTCCCAGCTTGTGGAAACCAGTTTAAGGCCAGTGGCTTGGGACAGCTTTTTTGAGGAAGTATCCTTTATCTGTCCTCTCACATACCTTACTAAAACCTGGACAGGAGACTTCCACAATTTATTTTTTTTTCCCCAAGCAGTAATTCCTGACCTAAAATTTAGTCTAGTAAAAGTATCATAATATGCTTAAGTGTTGGATTAATACTGTGAGTAACTGTGTTAGGGATTTTCTCTTGGCCTAGTTACCCATTAGTGTGTCAGGATGTGGGTTCTGTGCCCCTCACGAAAGGCTGAGGCTGCCCTGCTGCTGCTGCCTGTCATGTCTCCTGCTGTTGGACTGTCAGGGGACATTTCATTGCAGTTAGCTAGACACTAGTTTTTCAGGAAATAGAATTTGCATTAATATACTTCCGTTTTCTGTTCTTCATTTCTCCCCAGCACCAATTAAAAAAAAGAAAAATATAAAGTGACCTTTACCAGCAGATTTCTTCCTCTGCCCAGGTGTGGCTGCAGGTGTCTTAGAGTAACTACAGTGCTGTCTCAGGCTCTCTCTGTGACTCTGGGCCAGTTTTCTGGAAGAGGGGCACCTGTAAAGCAGATGCTCATGAGCCAGGGCTGCCCAGGTATGCCCCAGCCTTGGCACCAGGGAAAAGTTCTTCTGCTCCCCTCAGAGCACTTGTTCATGACAGCTAAATATGCCTTGTTTCCTGCTAAGATGATAAACCTTTAGTGCAGGAACTGCCCTACTGTGCAATGTGCTATGGTGGGGTCCTGACTTCAGGACCACTGATCTAACTGATGGAGACCAGGATCCAGTCAAGCTCCAGAAGGGGAATTACCCTCTGTGAGCTCAGCTGAGTGGTGGAAAGGTCTCAGCTGTGAACATGACTGATTCCTGTGATGATGCTCTGTGCAATCCAGACTGTATCTTATTACAGTGAGTGAGCTTGTTAGGTTACATTTGTGCATAGGAAGAGTTCTTAGGCTCAAAGTTTACTGAAGAGCTGTGCATGTCTTGGGTACAAAGACATCTGCTCTGGATTGGCAAATCGAGTTCAAGTTGCTGGTGGTGGGGATGTGGTACTCAGGAGTATCACTCTGTGTTCATTGTGTTCTTATTCTATTTCCTAGGTTAGATGGATTTCTTTGGTCTTACTTAAGGCAGCCATTCTTATGTGTCACCTTTTCCAAGACAAAAATGTTACAAAGCATGAATAGATCCATAGAAACGAGGAACACTAACTAGGTGAGAATGCTCCTGAAATCTGTTCCGAGGGCACGCTCTACTAGCCTGTGGAAGTGCCTAGACTGCAGCTTCTTGGAATACTAATTTATTTTTTTTCCAATCTGTGTTGATACTTGGCTTTCGTTCTGCTGCCTGTTTGCACAGCAAAGGGTTCTTCCTAGCTGGAGTTCAGCACCTGCCCAAGATGCAGAGAGAGCCTGACCCTGCAGCACAGAAACAGCTTTAATGTGAGTTCCCTCACAGAGCCTGAGCAGGTGACACTTCTGGGAAAGGAACACACCTAGACACAGAAATAATGTGCCTATATTGTGTCTGCTCATCTCCTTTTTGGAAATCATCCTGAGTTGCTCAGTTTGCTCTATGAAATACCAAAGTCAACTCAGGACAAGTGGTGGTGTTGCCTTTGGAAAGAAGACTACTGAGCACATTCCAGATCGGTTCACAGCTGTTCCCTGAGCTTCCCTGTGCCTTTCTGAGGTTGATGCTGGTAAGGCAGACAAATGTTCTCTACCCTTTGCTAGCTGGGGTTTTCCCTGTTGTACCAGGCCTGAGTCTCATTCTTTTTGGTGATTACACTTTTCCACATGGCTGATTCATGGCTCTTGTTTATAAATCATTGTGATGGAGCATGGCATGAAATGTGACTGCTTCCCTGCTTGGGAAGCCACATGTCTCCTTTTCTGGATAAGCAATGGATGTATAGACGTGCTCATACAACAACAGCCCTGTCAAACCTGATTTGTTATACTGAAGTCAGAAGAAAGCTCAGCACTATGTACTCCCAGTAGCTGGGAATATGGTAAAAGAATCTGATGGACCTTCTTCAGATAAGTCACTTATTTAATGTCTATTTAATCAAGTGCGTGCTTGCCATCAGTTCTTCCTGTTGGTCACCTTTCAGCCTGTGACTCTGTTACTCCTGGCTGCACTCCTTAGATTGCTGTTTGAAGTATGTGGAGTGGTTTAGACACAAATACTGTACTTTAAGCACTGCATAAATACCAACCTAGAAAAAAAATGCATGTTTTGAATCTTTGCTGTGACTAGAGAGGGGCTTTGTGTTATGTGGCAGCACAGAACCAAAGTAAAAGTCAGGCCCATGTGTAATGTGGGAGATGTGTTAACTGAGAGCTAATGAAGTTGAAGGAACTGGCAGGCAGCACTGTGAAAGCGTGTCTGGGTGTATAAGCATTATTATTCCCATTTTACTATTGAGGCTTTTCTGCTGGAAAGATGCAGAGGCGTAAGTCATTTCTATAGTAGGGTTGGAAATGGATTCACAAGCAGTTGACTGCTGTGAGTGGCACTGCAGGCTCTGGTGTGTCACTGTGAGCAGATAACACTGTGGAAGCTGTCAATGCTCCTGTCTAGGAGGCTGAAAGGAGCTGTCGGTGCTAGTGAGCAAGAAAACTCCGCAGTTGTGGTGCAGTTCATGTCAGACATTCCTCTTTTCAAATACCTGGGCTCTGCAGTCCAAGACCTTCTAAGGATGTAAGAAGTGATTTGCATAAGCCATTTTGTGTTCCTAGGAAAATATTGCAAGTTCGGCAAAACACCCCTTTTGGGGGGAATGGTGTATTCTAATGTTTGTTTCTTTGAATCCCCTGAAGGGAAATGACTGATTGTGAATTCTGCTGAGAGGCCATTAATGTGCTACAAGGATTTTCTTGCTGGGCTTGAGGTTTTCTGCAGCTGGCGTATGAGAAGGAGCAGAGAGCTGGGCTTTGGGGCCCAGGTTTTTGGGAGATTTGGAAAAACATTTTGTAATGTGTCCTATTGTAATCCTACAATTTAATTGTAGCCAGGACTAATAAGTCCACTGAGTGCAACTTAGTGTTTGAAAAGGTTTGATTGTGAGTGCTTGTCCTTGGATTGACAGTTCAGACAGGCTTTTCCAGGGTCTCTATGTATATAGAATTGTGTTTAAAACAGAGTAGAGTATCTTTTTTTCTGCGAAATTCATTATTGATGTTTGGAAAAAAAATTGTATGAAGTGAAGCTTGGATTGCTGTTGGGGCAGCTAAAGAATTTCTGGAAAACAGCAGAATACATCCCAAACCACACGAGCACTCTTGGTGGTAGTTTGGACACAACTATAGGCAGCGCCTCTACTGAGACTCCAGCCCAAACCTGGCCTCCTGAGGCTGAGCGTGATGTGGGAGATTTGCAGCCCTGAAGGCTTGTTTTTCTAGAGTGTGTGTGTGCTGCTGCACGTGGTGTCCGTGTCCCTTGGCACACCTCTAGCCCGGCCACCCACCAGCAAAGGTGCTAAAGGAGATGTTCCAGGGTTTTACCATGGAAATGAGCACATCTGTTAACTCATTAGACACCACCTACTCCTCATCTCTTAAATTAAGATCATGTGTGCTTGAGGGAAACAGCCTTTAACACCCCAACAAGACACAGAATCATTCTCAGAAGGGGGATGTATGTCAGCCGGAGCTGTCTTTTGAACAGAGACAGTGAAGCTGAATTGAAGAAGTGATGTTGAATATATTCACAATTTCATATTAACAGAGTAAAATGGAATGTGGTGCCAGGTTCGTGGCCTGTAAAATCGTATGGCAGGAAATATATTTGTTTAACAAACCATGCAAAATTATTCAACTATATAAAAAGTTGTAAGTATGTAAATATTTTTCACTTTTTATTTCATTTCAATTCAGAATTGGTTACCAAATGGCATTTCAATCTCTTGCCTCACTGTTAAGTGATGTACTGTGTTTCTTATAAAGCACAAAACCAAAGAGTATGGTTCTCACTCTGCAGTGTGAGGAGTGTAACATGATGCTGTATTTGTGGTGTAAACTGCTGTGTTATGACAATGTAAGGAAATATGATATTTAAACAGTTATGAGTAATACTGAGAAATGCTCATACTATGTTATTCAAAAGTGAGTAAGATTAAAGTGTACCAAAAAAAAAAAAAGCAGTTCTTCCTGAGAGGTCTGGAGGAGGACTGGGGCAGAGGTGTCTGGTTCAAGCAGGGCCATGTCCAGCTCACCATTGCCAGCTGGTGGTCCCTCCAGCAGAGGTGGAGGTGGTGCTGCTCAGGTGTGAAGGGGAAGGAGAGGTTCCTCTCTGTGAGGTGCAACAGCTGGAGCAGCTGTGCCTGGGAGCATGTGGTGAGAGGAGCTTGTACAGCTTCCAGTGCTGCAGCAGGTGTGCAGCTGCCCTCCTGGCAGCTAGTGACATCTTTATTTTGTCGTTTGTTTTGCTCCCCAACTGCTCTGAGAAGCAGCAGATTGCATAATTTGAGGAAGTTTTTCCTACTGACCTAACTAGAGCCTGGCAAGGGCAAAGCAGCTTGTGTTGTAGGCTTTTACTTGCCACCTCCGTAACAGATGTGACACAACTGCAGGACAGTAGTTTTTCCACTGGTTCTATTATGTTTATGTAATAAATGTATTTCTCCCTGAGGGCAGGGAGGTTGTGTTGGGGCTCCTGAAGCTGAGAGAACAGCGGAGCTGGCTGAAAGCAATCCTACAGCTAAGGACCCATTCCTCAGTATACTCGGCAGTGAGGAATTTGAGCACAAAGCCATTTTATATCTGTTCTAATTTGTTCCTTTAAATGTTTTCAATTAAAGAAACAGTCTGGTTTAGAGTCTAAAAACCTTGCTTTCTGAATTTGAAAACCCTCTTGATAAAAAAAAGACCTAGGCAGACCTATCTCCGGGCACGAAAATGTCGCTTCACACCCTACAACACTCCACGACACTGGTTTCCTGAAAGTAAGACAAACAGGAAAATACCTTCTTTTTACCTTGTACCAGAAATCTACTCTACAACAGGATTTGGTTAGCATTAAAATTAATCCTTTCTGCCATGTTTAGTTTCTCAGACAGTAGGAACAAAGTCAAGCAACAATTCTGGGGTGTGGAATGGCTTTTGACCAGCACAATTGGATTGATGTAAAATCCACTGTTGTTCAGGTTGTTTCTGAATTTTCAAATGCTTGGGCATGGGCCCAAGTACAAAATACTGCCACACAGATGTTGCAGGGGAAATGTGAGCATTTTATTAGCATACACTACTGTATCTTATTTTGGTGCCTGTGAGGTTTGTGTTTGTTTTTCCTTCATCTTTCTTTAAGCTATAAAGGCAAAGAAGTATTTTTAGTCAAATGACTTTGAAAAATGCACCTGGATTTATATGGTTTAAGAAGAGTCTTATGTTGGTTTTCTCCTACACTTGTGTCACAGCTCACCCTGGTCAGGTACAGGTGGGTTGTCCCCTTCCCTTCACCCAGCCCTGATGGTTTGGTCATGGCATTACCTGCTGCTTGTAAACAAACAACTGGCACGTTAGCAGTAACACTTAGAATTGATGGACCGAGTTTTTGCCAATTTATTTTCCTTTTAATTTATCTGCAGTTGCTCAGAAATTGCTGTTTCACTGCCCAGAGAATAATCCATAACCTGAGGGCCTTAGGGGAAAAAAACCCCCACCCAAACCATAAGAATCCTCTTGGAAGAGATGACAAATAATCAAGTCTGCAGTAACTGCTTCTTCGTTCTTTGGAAAGAGGTTTTAGGAGTGGTGATAACAACATCATAATTTCTTCTATTTGTGCTATTCAATATGCTAAGTAGACATAAGCATATGAATTTGAGATGATTAAGAACTTTTTTTTAATTGAAAAGTGCCTGTTTTCAAAAAAGAACAATTCAGTGTTAAATAAAAAGGTATAGACTGTGAACCAAAAACTCACAATTTTAATAATCTGGAAGGGAATTAATTTTCCATTGAAGCCTTGAAAGCTGACTCCATGAAGATTTTCATACAGTGAAGAAACACTTATTGTTACAGGAAGCTTTTTTCTGTTTCTCTTTTTAAAGGGCTTTTTTTCCTGTCTCTCTAGGGAGGAAAAGAAAATATTGTTTATATCCAGAAGGTATTATCTACAGTTTAAAGTTTTGATAACCCACAAGGTTACCCTATGCAGAAATTTAGATTATTTTTTGCCTTTTTTTTTTTTTGCAGCACATCTATTGTCTTCTTACTATCCAAAATAACTTCTAATGCATCTCCACCTTTTCAAGCCCAGTATTTACAGTGGGCCCTCTCCATGTACTCTCTTGCTTTTTATTAATTTATTTCGCCCTTACTAAATCAGGCCACTGTTATCATGCTTTCTCTAATGACTGCATTTACATTTCTTTGTTCCCATCAATGAAAATTAGTTTGCAGCTAGTGTTAACATGCAAATTTAGAACTATCCTCATTAGACTTGAAATGGGAGATTTTTTTCCCGTCCTCAGGTTACCCAGCAAAGCGGGTGATTTCGTGGCTAATGGCTCAACACTTTTGTCTTCAGCAGAGATTCAGGGCCTCTTTTAGCAACCAGCTCATTCTCTTCATTTAATACAAACCTGTTTTGGTGGATCAAGAAAGTTAAAAGATTATACTGCATGTGATATGTACAGTATTTGCTAAATTTTACTAATTGTTTTTATATGCTTTCAGTAAGGCTCCTAGTATGGACTGCTCTGTCTGCTGTGGTTATGTATAAGATTTACATCCATGGTCTACTTGATCCCAGTGTCCATTGGGGCCATCAAGGCATCCTCTGTGGGACAAGATGTGGTCCCAGGTGAGCTCACAGGGGCTCCCTGGGCAGCAGCACTGAGCAAGATACTGCAGAGCCAATGGTGTTGTGGGAGAGCTTTGGGGAAAGTTTGGGCAGCTGGAGGCACATGCTGCCTGGAAATGAAGGCCACAGATGCCAGCTGGATTGAGAGCAGGAGCTGCCCAGGCTGGAGGTCAGGCTGGGGAGCCACAGGTGATCACATTCTGACCAAAGCTCTTATGTCTTGTGCAGGTTACTGCAGGTCACACTGTGTGCCCAGTTCTCCAGCAAAGGGAAAACGGTGACAGGAGAAGACATATACATATCTTTAAAACTATTACTTGTTATATTTTTTTACTTTTCACCTATTTTTCTTTCAGGATATGTGAGGACACTACAAAATGACCATGTTGCAAAGGCACCAGTTAGTCTTCCAGACCACCTGCGACTTCTTCACCCTTACTAATCATTGTTTTACTTCTACAACTGTGGAGAGCTAAGCTGTGGAGCACAAGGCTGTGGGCCTCTCTTGTTAGCCCCCCATAGACTTTGCATGCAAAGTCCTGCTTATCCCTTCTACAAGTTGCTAGGACGCTGCACTGCTGTCTTGCTGTGGGCAGGGATGCTGGCATGGGTGCATGACTGAGTGCATGTTTCCCTGCACATGCTGCCCCGAGTTTCAGGGTCATACAGGGGACAGCAAGCTCTGACTTCCTTTCCTGCTCCTTGGGGTAAGGAGAAGAGGCAATTCATGGGAAAAAAATGTAGCTTGGAAACAATCCTACAGTCCATGAGAAAGAGGGCCTTCTGGCACTTGCAGAATGCATCCAATGTCATCTTGAAATTAACAAAAGACAAAGCTATGAATGGTTGTTGCTTTTTTTTTTGTTAAATTTTTTTCTTACTTTTTCCTAGACGCTGCCCAGTGGTTTCAGAGAGGTAAAATTTAAACCTCTTTGACTCTATTGGCCATTCATTTTTGTAGCAGAAGTTTTCTTAACCTAGGAAACAGGTTCCCCCTGGCTGAGTTTATTCTCATAGAAGTAGAAGGAAGTAGAAGGAAAATGGCCTGGTTCTGGGTAAGGCTGCAGCTGAGCAGCAGCACAGCCCCCTCTCAGGAAGGAAGCCCCAGCTTTGACTCGACCTCCAAGTGCTCGTATGTGCAGTGTTTTAACACATGACATGCTAAGTTAAGTGCTTCCCAGTTCAGGGACTCTCCATGTGAAGTTTTGAGATGGTATTGGGAATGTTTCGAAAATCATCATTCTAATCTTTCTAGTGAGGTGGGTTTTTTGCAAATTCACCATTCAACAGCTGCTTGGAGGAAAGCACTTGTTCCGAAAGCACATTTTCTGTAGCATCCCCAAACAAGCTATCGGTGGTTTTTCACCTGTTTTGACAAGTTGTTTGCCCTATAAATACTGCTACAAGATAGGTGGGAATGTGCAAGGAAGATTGAAAAGAAAGTGTTGTCCTGGGTAAGGCCCAGTGCACTGGAAGGACACTCTGCAGTCTCCTCCTGTGGGACTGGCCCAGAAAAACTAGTTCTAATGAAGACTGGACTTCATATACTGTCTGCACAAACATCAGAAGTCAAATTTGATATTGCATATTTCATGGTGAAACCATTGTACCTGGTCTTAGTTGTATGCCAGAAAGACGTTTGAGAGGTACTTCTGGCCCCTGAAAATTCCTGCACTTCCTTTTTTGGAATATAATGTTTTTGCATCCCTGTGTACAACTTCGAATTTAAGTACAGGAGTATAGAGGCAGAGAAAAGTATTCATACATGACATTTTGCATAGATCATTGCAAGGATTAGACAAGAAATCTTTAAAATCTATTTTTTATTAATAATATTTATTATTATTAGCTATTTTTATGTCAGAATTTTATACACTGTTGGGTTTTCATGTAGATTCTCTCAGCAAGTGGTGGTGTTGCAAGTTCACACAAGCAGAGCAACCCTGCTAAGCCTGACTTGGCATAATGAGTTTGATGTTGCTGGTTCAGTAGTAAAAATCACAGAATCACAGAATATTCTGAGTTGGAAGGGACCCGCAAGGATCATCAAGTCCAACTCAAACTAGATCTGAAGGAGTCCAAAATCATTTTAGAAAGAGGGAGTGGATAAGGAGACACCAATCTCGTTCTAGTTTATTGCCTAGGGAGAGTTCCTTTGGTTTGGAAATTGATCTCTCCACCCAGGCAGTAGTATTAATAATTATTTTTATTGCTAATAATAAAGGGGTGCTCAATATTAATTAAATGTGTTTAATATTTGATATATCACTAGGTACTTTTGTGCCATTTTTTGACTGATGTTTGCCATGAGCAGATTTTCCTTACCCCTTTTCTGGGATCATAGCTGTCACAGTCTGTGAGCTGCCACTGTCTGTCCCTGCCAGGCTCCAGGGGTGTGCAGGGATTTGCCAGATGGAGTCGCCTAAAGGCTGGAAACACTGTGCTCTGGTCTGGGGGAGGTCCCTGGAAAAGAACAGAAGTGTGCTGATGTTCAGTGAAACCGTGCTTGACAGCTGCCTTTGCCCCGGGGATCTGGAAGCTCAGACCTCCAGGGACTTCCCAAAAGCACCAACTCCCACAGCTCCCACAGACACCAGTGGGAGGGGGCACTGGGGCCGCTGCGCAGGGCTGCAACAGTGATGCAGCTCTCACCCAGCTCCTGCTCCTGAGCGTTCTGCCCCAGTGAGCATTCTGAGCAAATTCATGAAATTTCCAAATATTTGCAATTGATTTCCCACAGGCAAAATCTATTTCCTGTGAGACCTGCCCAAGAATATATTCTGCCTGGAGATTAATTTCAAATATGTCATGGATAAACTAGAGTTAATTTTTTCTTCAGGTCTTTGCTCCTAAAATGTAGCTAATTTTTTTTTAATAAAAACAAGATGCAGTCTAATAATTCTTGCACATAATTTAATCCCCTTTGGCTGTATTTGTAAAATTACCCATTTCATCTAACACCTGTCAGTTTTACAATTAACACTGAGCGCGTTAGGTGTATTTTACATCTTGATTTTTGTCTTTAACAAAAAGTGAATTTATTATAAGCAACTTGTTTTCAAAATTCTCCCATGAGCCATGCAGCCTGGTGTTCCACAGTTTCGCCTTTGCAGCCTTTGGAAGCAGGGAACAAGGTCATTTGCATTTTTATTAAATCATCATTTACACCTTCAGGTGGTCCTTGACCAGCCCTAGCGCTGCAGGAGGCATCACTATTGCTTGTTTGCCAGGTTGGAAACGCTGTGATATTGCAGGTGGCCACTCTGAGAAAGGTGTTTGGTGCTGCTTGTGTTTCCCAAGGGAAAATGGCCCAGTAAAACCAGTCCTGTGCAAGGTGCTGCTGGTGCCGAGGCAGCTGCCAGCACAAGGAAGGATGGACAGGTTCATAAATGTGGCCTGTGGCTGTTCAAACCCAGAGCCGAGGCAGCAGCTGGTAAATAACACACAATTGTTTCCTGTCTGGTAGTGCACAAATATACTTTGGTCTGGGGGTAGGTATCCCTGCCCGTGGCAGGGTGTTGGAACTGAATGATCTTTAGGGTTCCTTCCAAGCCAAACTATTCTGGGGTTCTGTCAAATGTGGGGCCATTTGCAGGCAGTCTAAGTGTGGAACTTTTCAAAATGTAAAGATAACAAAAGGTAAAATGGGAACAAATATGAAAGGATGAATACACCAAGCCTCATTAAGTAATTTCTAAAGTGTATTCCATTGAAATATTGATGTGCCTTAATGAAAATTCATTCTCTGCTCTTGAGCAGGCAGCAGAAAAATGAAATAAAGTATCTTTCCTTGGCAACAATCAGAAAAATATGCATGTACATACAAGTATGTCAGGATTATTTTTCTTGGTAAAGTGAAGTCATGGTTTGTTGGATACTAAAAAATGTGCCTATCCTCTGGGCTAATAAAATAGAGATGCTATTTTGCACAAAAAAACCCCCTAAATTAAGCAATTATTATAACCTTATAATCCTACTTTGGAGTAGGATTACCACAGGTAGTTCTGCCAGACCCCGACTTCATACCCTGCTGTTAAAGCAGTCACAAAAGTATGGCCAGGGACAAATCCTAATGCAGAAAGTGCTTCCTCCCAGTCCTCCATTTTTAAACTCATTGTAAGGAAAATAGCTAAGAGAATGTTCTGTACTGGCTAAACAATAATCAGCCTAGGACACAAATCATTGCAGCCATTTGGTATGGAAGGGATTCATCCAGGGATGATTTCAACAAGTGCTGGAGCTAAAAACAAAAACAAACAAAAAAATAAATTAGCATTTATCAGTACCTGCATGCAGGAGAAATCTTCTGCAATAGTTAATGTGTCCACCTAATTAGTGAGCACAGATAACCCAACTGAGAAAAAAAATCATGCTTTGAGATACAGAATAATAAATTGTGCCTTATTTGCTAAGATTCAAGTTCTCACTAACCAGCTCTCTGCTCCCCAGACCCTGGGGCACGTGTGTCCGAGCAGCTGGCAGCTGACCACAGACAGCCCTGGTGGTGGCTGCAGTCAGTCCCAAGGCCTGTTCGTGCACTTGCAAATTGGAGAAGAAGAAAATTAACTTTATACCAGTGGCGTGGTTGTTTCCCACTCTCAGATCTCTCAGGGTGTTCAGCAAACTGTAAACAAGGCAAAACTGGTATGATATTAGATGAAATAGCTTAACATTGTTCCTGTTAGAAGTTTAAATTTACATGTGTTTATGTATATGCACTTTTGCTTGCACTCACCACCTTAAAGTGAGCTTCAGATTAATAAAACTGTAGTGGTTATAAATGCAAGGGCTCATATTTCATACAGTGTCATCTCTGAAGAGCTGGAGGGACCGAGCCAGCGTGATAATGAAAATATAAATAAAAGGAAATACGATATTCATGATAAAAGGTGAGGGCAGAGGAGGAAGTGCTAATCTCCTGTTCTGCCACTGAGGTTATTGTGGTTAATTTATAGAGTGTCAGGGAATAGAATGTTGAAAAGAGCTGACTTAAGAGCAAGCTCTGGAAGGAAACAAATAATGACCAAAAAAATCTTTGTGGAGGTTGAGGACTACTGAGTTGGAAAAGACCAGTTTGCACAGAAGAGCAGTTCGTGTTCTCAGGTCTCTGGCTCCAGGTCTCCTCTGCGCTGCTCCCGCTGCAGACTTTGGCCGGGAAGGGAGGAAGGATGAACAAGGAGGTTGGAAAATGGTTGGTCTGGTGATGTTTAGAATGCCCCCTTAGCCAGATCTAAATCTTCACAAGTTCTTTTGCTAGACTTCAAAATATTTCCCTTTGGAGAGGGAGTGGAAGCAAATAAAAGGATTAACCCACAGGAAACCATCAGATCCTCTTCAGAGGCAGAGTTTAACACAGGTTCTGGAATAGGGAACAGACGGAAAAAACAGAGTGTTCCTTTGAGAGGGATAAATTTTTCATAATTTTCTTTCTGCAGTTTATTATGAGAAAAGAAACACATTTCTCAGCACAGAAAATAGAATCAAATCTACAAAAATAATCTGGCTTATTTTTAACATAGAAATACCTGCCCTGTGGGACACAAGCTCATTGCTGGAAAAGCCTATTCTTGCAGGACAAACTGAAGGAGATGAGTTGCACTCCTTTGAAGTGAATTCACCTCGTTCATTGAATGAGGTCAGTACAGTCAAAAGACAAATATCATTATTAAAATACAGTGTTTACCTAGTAATATTTTATTCCAGAATATTTTGGGAAAAAAAATAATTCCAAGACCCTAATTTTGGGTCTTCTTGTATAAATGGCATCTGGATAACTCTGAGTTTTGAGCTCTAGTTCTGCAGATTTTGTTTAAAACTATCGTGGAGCTTGAGAGCGAGTTTTCTTGAGTGAGACCCTTTTCTTTAACTACTTGCATTTTAGAATACTAACACTAATTCCAATAAGTGTTTGGAAAACCTGGCTGCCTAAGAAGAAGATGAGAAAATATATGGAAAAAAATACCCATAAAAAAAATTAGTCATATCAAAATGTCCTTGCAAAAGAATGAGGCTTTTCTCAGCTGGATCTTTCCTGCCTCTGTAGAAACCTACACATTGTAGGTGCATAAATAAAACCAAGTATGAGAATATTCCAGCAGGCTGGTTTCCCTCATCAGCCTCACCAGATATATGAGGCTCCATAGATATTTCTTTTTTATCTTCCTCTCTCTGTAAATTATATTATGGGATATAAAGACTAGTTAGCCAGTATTTTACACTTATAGTTTACAGACTGAAGTTGTAAGGAACTGAAGGGAGAGTCAAGCAACACGAAATGTCAGTGAGAAGCTGTGTGTGTCTGGCTGGTTACAGGGCAGACAGGCTCCAAGCCTACCTTGCACAGAGGAAAGGCAAATGCTTGCCAATCTCCTGTGTAAACCGCTTATGGCATCGGGGATGCACAGGAGAGGAGTCAGGTTACCTGCATGTTGTTAAGGAAAAGGTTTAGAGAACTTATGGTTGACCAGAGGTCACTAGAAAGGTATTTCCTGTGCAGTGTATGGATTAGTGACGAGTTTCCCTAACCTGGCTCCCTTTTAAATGGATTTCCTCTCCGTTTTTCAGCCACTCCTTTCTCTTCCCTCAGTTTAAAGAATTTCTTCCCCACACTTTTCTCTCTTTACAACTTCTGCATTCCTTCATTTTGTGACATTAGTTCTCATGCAAAGAAAATGGCTTTTTCCCCTTATTTCACATTGTTCTTTTTCCTGTAGCAGACAATATTTTTCATCTCCTTTCTTCTAACAGGAGCTGTAACTTCTAGACTCTTCATTTTCCCTTTGTGTGGGAAAGGTGTGTCCTTCGGGACTCAGTCACTTTCTATGCTCATTTTTATGCCCTCGCTGTGCAAGGGACATTCAGCACAGTATTTAGGCTTGTATTTTAGCTGCTCAAGCCCTACAAATGCTGACTGTGACAGTCCAGACATGATGGATTAGGAGAATGGCTGAATTCACCAATATTTCGAACTGATTTCTTAATATTGGCACAGTGGACCAATTCTAATTAACCATTAGCACTCACTGTCCTGTGTCCTCCCTTAGTAATGTTCATATATGTATATGTGTGTGTGTGTGTGTGCGCGTGTGCAGAATTGATTGACTTGTAAAAATACAGCTTTGGTCTGGTCTGTTCTGTCACTGAGCCAGTCTGCTCTGAATTCATGCCTTTCCTCTATTCCGAGTGGCTCTCTTTCCTTGCATATTTCTCATTAAATCCTTGTCTTACAGCAGAAATTACTATATTATGCTTGAGCCAAATAACCTAAAACATTTTTACAAGGGATAAATTGTGCAGTTTTGACAATAAGGGGAGTGCTAGCTTTTATGCCAAGCAACTTTTGGATGTAGATTTGATCGAAACCTGGATCTGGGTCCTTGAAGTTTAGAGAATCCCAAACTGACCAACACTAAGTATCTATATATTTGGGCGTTGCATACACTGCTGGGGAAATGGGCTTGACAGGGGAGAACATGCATCAAAAGAGAAGGGATGTTATGGTAATACAGGATGTGATAGGTCTCAAGTATTTTTCTTCCGTGTATAAAAACACTCTCTTGAATAAAATTCACATAAGTGTTTTTTATTTCTTATCTGGTTCCCGAAAAAGTCCATGCAAATGCAGGCTGGATTCATTCCAGATTCAGCAACTGTGGACATTACTTGAATTTCTCTTAGGACTAAAGTGACTTTTGATGTCTCTATAGCAAGCTTTTTGATCAGAACACAGAAGAGTTTCCCTCACTGTTCACCCTCAGTATAATGTCATTGTCTAATATGCTTAAGCATGTCTGCTCTCTCATGTAAATTTGCACAGCTTTCTTTAAAGCTAGTACTTTGAAAGTCCTATTCCTCCACGCTGTTCCAATATTTAGGTATGAAATATCTGGTGTTGCCTTTTCGAGCAATGTACCTGCTGCCTGCTCTTACCACCAGTTTCGGCCTTGTGAATGGGGAGCTAACTGGCAGCCCAGTGAGAAATGGGAGCTATTGCTTTACTCCTTTGGCTTTTATTTTGCTTTCGACAGTTACACATATCAGTTCTGTTGATGGTTTCTTTTTCTTCTGTTGCTCTGGAAATCCAGTCTGTCCTATCCATCATGTTAATAGAGCAAAGGTAACAACCAAAATAAATATTATTCTGTCTTTTCTTTCAGATAAAATTGAAGATGAATTAGAAATGACTACAGTGTGCCATAGACCCGAGGGACTGGAACAGCTTGAAGCACAAACCAATTTCACTAAAAGAGAACTTCAAGTACTTTACAGAGGATTTAAAAATGTAAGAACACTGCTGCAATGAACAGAGTCTAGTATGTATGTCTCTACCAGCTCCAACTGCTCAGATGTATTTTGTATTATCCTATGCTAAACATTGGTAGTTTTGTATTAGAACTCTCCAACACAGCAAAACGAGCACAATCTGCCTCTCAATCTAATATTTATGACACTGTAATCTGCCTAAAACTGGGTTTGGATGAATATTCAGCACATAATAGTCTCATTAAACTTGTTCCCCAAATGTCAGCAAGCACGCTACAATTTCGTCAGCTGTGCCAGTACTTTAAGACAACATGAAAATATTTTTATGATTACTTATTTAATCCTTGTTGTCAGTTCCTCATGGTCAAATATAAGCAGTACTGTTTGCTTCAGCTGCCTAGGATGGGGATTTTATCTTTTATCTAGCTGGAGAATCCTGTTCTTGTAGTAGGATGTTGGAGTACTTTAGGACTTTAAGGTCCTCCATAAGTAGGGAATAAGGACAGAATGGCAATAGCCAAAGAGAAATCAAAAGTTAAATGTGTATTAAGACTGAGGAGACAAGGAGAGGCTCCAGACTTTGGTGAAAACAGGCAGCAGGCCAGCTGGCATGACTGTGTGCACAAACAGCTCCGTGCCCCTGTCTGTGAGCCACCATTCCAGCCACACTGCCCCTGGGAGCAGGGAATCTGCAGCTCAGGAGCCTCAGCTTCTGGGTCATCTGCTGCTGCCTCTCAGGGCCTCGTCATAATAAGTAAAAATGGATGGGGAATGTTGAGGCTACATGGAGCAGATGTTTTATGGACCTTGAAGAATGAGTACTCATTACATGTTTGCCTGAGGGTCTGGATTTAGTTACCCAGGTGATTTGTGTCAGCTGATGTTTTAATGATGATTAACAGGTCAGAACTGAGCTAGCTCAATGAACACGGAGTGTTTTTTAAGTGGTCTTGAAGGACAGCTCCAGCATTTCAGTGACCATCACAGTGAAATGCTGAAATGTCTTGGAAAGTCAACTCTACTGGGTAAAAACCTGTCAAAAGAAAGCTGAGCTACATCAAATATAGGCAGTTCTGAGGCAAACCCGCTAGACTTTGAGAAGGGCCTTTCTTTTTGACAGATACTTGAAATTTGCTTGAATTACAGTGTTGAATCACGGTATATATTTGGCTTTTCCAAGGAGTCTGGTGGTTTCATCCATTATTTCCATTGGTCACCTAAGCAGGCCAAGGTGCTTTCTGTATGTTTGTTTGGTGTATGTTCTGTATTTGTGCAACCTTTGCTGCATGTAGGAGGTCATTTCATGTGTGAAGTTTTCTAACTGAAAACTGATACTCGGAAACCTCTTCATGCTTTCTGCAGCCAGCAAGAAATCATATGGTTTTTGAGACAGAGGCTAACATACAGTGTGATATGACATGACTGCCTACAGTGGGATATTAAACTCAGTCTTACTAAGATCTCTGCAGTGCCTTCTGTATTGCTGTTGGGTGGGAAT
This sequence comes from Cephalopterus ornatus, assembly GCA_013396775.1. Taxonomy (NCBI): domain Eukaryota; kingdom Metazoa; phylum Chordata; class Aves; order Passeriformes; family Cotingidae; genus Cephalopterus; species Cephalopterus ornatus. The sequence continues at coordinate 30,879 of VZRE01000442.1, forward strand.
CCTGTGGTGGGAGAGCTCTGCTCTTTGCTGAAAGGAGGAGCTGGCTGTGCCAGCAGCTGTGATGCAAACCAGAGAGGCAGACCTGCAGCACTCTCAGCAGACACGACATTTATCCCTTGCCTTTCCCAGTTTTGCTTACCAGGGCATTACCCAGGGCAAGAATGACAGACACGTGCATATAACTTGTGACCTAAACCTAGGAGCTTGCTGAAGGTCTTGGTATTACTTGGCAGTGCTGGCAAGGTCTTGGTTTATATCTGGATATTAGGACGAAGCAGGCTGGTTTTCTCCAGCTGCTATGCTCACAATATGCACAATGTTTCATATCTAAGGTTTAAATTGAAATGGAAATGCAGCTTTAACATTTGTAGCCTGTAAATCATGGTTTCAATGGGGTGAGTAATTTTGCACAGGAGGCAGACTGGCTCAGCTGTTACTGTACAATTTGCTATTGTACCAAACTGTCTGCTCTTTGGGATGATGTTACAGTGCCATCTGGAGATTCAAAATCCTTGTGGGAATACAGTCATTTTCCTCTCCCCAGCTTGTACTTACTGCTTGTTCTCAGTGATTGCACAGGTCCTGTTTAATCACAAGGCAACACCCAGATAATCACAGAGCCATTTACAGGCACTTTTATTGGACACAGGGGGATCGAAGTCCTGCTCAGCCCGGCTGCAGAGGGTTTGGTGTGCAGGAACAGGGATGAGGTTCCACCAAAGGCAGCTCAGCACAGCCTGGGGTGGCCACAGGACTAGAGCCCTCACTGACCAGGGTCCTAAATCTCAGTACTTTTATTCCTGTTCTTTCTTTGTCTCCAAAATCTGTTCCCCCACTCCCTTCAAACTTTCTCAGTCTTTTTCTAATGTGTCACTGGTCCAGCCTGGTGTTTGTGCTCCAGACTGGTGGAGGCTTCCGTGAAACTTGGCTCCTTTGCCACTTCAGAGAAGCAGAGCACGCTAACCTGTGTCCTTGCTGCCTGGCCAAATGTCCCCTCTCTCTTTGCCTTCAGCTTGCTCTTCCAGATGTGAAAGGGTGCCACCCTCCAACATCTCTTGGTTTCAGGACCAATATTTCATGGTTTTCTTAGCAGTTGCCTCTGCTCCCAGAACATGTTCTGCATTATGTGAATAGTCTCTTTTGCACCATGGAGTTCGCTGCTGTGTGACTGGAGCCAAGATTAACATGAGATGTTTGGTCTGATTTCTTTGGTCTGATTTCTTCTTACCTGCAGAAGCCAGGTAACAGGCAGCAAAACCAGCAGAGCCTCTGGTGGGTCTTGCCTTTGTAGAACTTAACAAAAGTCTACAAATATGTCAGTCTACAAATTTGTCTACAAATATGTCAGGAGAAAGAATTGTTTGAGCTAAACAGCAGTGTTGGCACAGGAACAAAATGGCCATGAAAAGGCTTAGGCTGGAATTAGAAGTTTCTATCCCCAGAGTAGTAAAGTTTGGGGAACAGTTATGGAATTGCAGGGAGGACAGTGAGAAACTATTTTTATGATTAAAATTGATAAACTGACGTCGAATGAAGTGACCAATAATAATACAGAGGTTTGAGCTTGGTAATTCAGTACCTCCCATTTAGATCATGTTTCTAGCGACTTGCATTCTTTGGAATTGAGTACATGGATTTAAAAGGCCTGGTGTTTCTTTTTGCTCAGTTTATGGGGGATCTGTGCTGTTAGGGGAAATGCTTGTTAGCTGCAAGGGATAATTTTCTAATACTAAATCAGGAAACAGACAACCCAAATAACTGAGGGGCTGCTGGAGACATCCTTACCTTACTTTAGTGTAAGTATTTTAGCCAACCTGTAATGAAGTGTAGTATGAGATGTAATTGTCCATAGCAAAGCAGGTTTTTGGAGACTAAAGTGAGCAGTATGAGCAAGGAAGAAATGTTCTCATACTTTAATAGTCCCCAAAACATTTCCAAACTGGGAGAACATAGAGCAACAAAATATGTGGGATGTGCAAATGCTTAGAGATGCAAATCTGGATTGTGGATTTGTCTGTGGTCAGCTGACTTAATACCTCTAGTTTAGCAAAATGTGACCCCTGAGTACTTGTCCTCATGTTCTGGCCAACTGACCCAAGAACAGTCTGACAGGCAGGTCTTTGGTCCCCTCTGGTCCCTGCATCTTTGCACTGCACATTCTGAAAGCAACTGATGAAGTTCATTTCTGATTCTAGCAGAAGAAAGAACAGCAAGTGCAACTTGTGTTTTCTTTTCCTTTTGGTTTTGTTGTTTGGTTTGTTTCTTTTTTATGTGGATTCAGCTCCTTTGCTGTTTAGTGGTTTAGAAGAAGCATGAGAGGGTAGGTTCAGATGCATAGCTCATGCTGCCAGAGATTGATAGTCAGCTCTCTGAAAATGAGCAGTTGGTTCTGTGCTTGACAACAGTTCAAAAAAATGTTCACTCTTTGACATTTTTAAAGAATTCGTAGGCTAAAGAAATGAGAGGTGTTAACCTAAACCCCTGCTATAAAGGAAAGCCTTATGAAAACTATGCTTTTTCTTACTGACAAGAATTTTTTATTAAATGAGTGAACCTTTATTAACTTCAGTGGAATTTAAAGTGACACTAAGTTTACCTGCTTCATTTCACAAGAGAGATTTCTTTCGAGTCAGCAGAATTAAGTAGTACTGTAGCACTAATGAGGCCTCTTGAGCATTATTTGGCTCTTATAAAACAAAAATTGTGATCAATTAAGTGCAAATGAATTGGTACTAGCATATGTGTCTGAAAGCAATCCAGTTATAGAGAGCTAAATGGGCTGATCAATGTCAGCGCTGCCTTTCCCCAGCACTCCTGAAGCTTTGATGCAAACTTTCATTTGGCTTCCAGATGGAGCATCAAAAGTAATAAGGATCATGTGGAAATATTGAAAATTAAGCTGGTATAATGGCTAAAACTGCCAGAGTAGCCCTTGCCCCTGTGGGGAGAGTTCATGCAGCAGCAGCAGCAGCAGCCCACGGCAGCTCACTCTGCTGGGCTGGGGCCCTCGGGGTGGAGGGGGAAGGGACCCAAGGGATTCTGCAGTTGTGGGAAGCATAGAGAAAATAACGATCAGTCCCTCACTTACAAACTCTCTTTAAGCATGTGAAAGTTATGGTTCTTAGTGAATATAATAGTTATATTATCAAGAGAAGACAATGAAATATATCTTGGTGTGTTGGGCCAGTAGCACTGTGCTGGAAAGGATGGGTAAGTGCTGTGTTAGGCTTGGTTTTAAGAAGAATGACAGTTTGGTGAACTACTCTGCAAGTGCCCTGTGTGGCCTTGGAGCAATCACTTCAGTGACCAGGGAGAACATTTCTAACGAAGAATGGCTGTGGATACGGTACTTGGTCTGCTCTATGATTAAAAGATAACATAAATAAATATCAGATTATTTGTTTAGTTTACGTCAAATTACAAGCTTCAGAAAAATGAACATTTAGGAAACATTTAGAAGAATCTCTTATGGTAGTTGTTAGCTTCTGTTGAATTACTCTTCCTTTTATGATTTCTACTTTATTAGAAGTGGCACTGACAGATGAAAAAGTAACCACTTTTCTTTTGATGAGGAAACCAGGCAATGGATGTTTTGTGAGGAGTTTTGGAATGGTTTGAGGGTACTCATCTAACCAGGAATCTTGCCATACAGAATTAGAAAGTCTTGTTAGTTTTGTCAGTAGATGAAAAGACATGGTCTCATCCTTCAGCCTTAGGTAGTCCAATTGGTCTTTTTAACCCTGGTGTGGAACAAGGTTTGATCCTGGAGAAGCGATGACCCTGGTGAGGTCAAGACGATGGTGTCAGATTTGGCTTTTGATTGGGACACTTAAACATAACCAGTAGAAGAGCAGTTGTCAGGACATGAAGACATAGACTAAAAGAGAATTTCAGGGACTTTCAAGCAACAAATTCTCTTTTATTTAATTCATCTATCTCCCAAATCACTGATGATTTCCTACCTAAAGAGTGAGTGGAAGACAGCAGGACTTCTGCATTGGAGGAGGGAACCCAGACCTAACCATTCTAATTTCAATAGCAAACAGCTTTGTGATTAAGGAGCTGCCTCACTGTCACCTGAAGTACCCGCCCTGCTCTCCTTCCATGACTTGCACAAGATTAAGTGATTTCCTGTTTGTTCTGTCCTTTTCTATGGTTAGTGAACGCACAGCAGCAGCAGGTGATGCTGGCAGATCAGAGGCTTGGAAAAAATGCCTTTTTTCCTTTTATAGGCTTTTCATGGTGGAAGAATTTCTTGTCAAAGTCCTTTTTGTTCTTAAAAGGTATCTAAACAACCCATCAATAAATAAGTCATAGACTTGAATCTTCCTCCAGCTTTTTGTGTCACTAATTCAAAGGGATTTTCTTAGACTTCTGAAGACTCATCTGAAATTCCACAACCTGTGATGCTGCCAGAATAAGGCAGTGCCTTGGCTCTGCAAGGCGGGCTGTGGCAGGCAGGGAGTGTGTGCCCCGTGGAAGCTCCAGGCTCTCTGGAGGGAGTGGCTATCACAGACCTGGCAAACCAACCTGGGCCGTGACAGGTGTGGCCAAGCCTGATCTTTAATAAAGTCCAGGCCAAGCACAGAGTTATAGGGAGATGAGGGGGTTCCTACCACAACATGTGGTGTAGCAGTCGTATCCCAAGTAGCGTGGTTTGACTGAGGAATCAAATGATATGTGCTCTTTCAAACTCATCTCTGTTCATCCCCAAGCTTGCTCATGCTACCACAACATCTCTGTCTGCACGGAGCATGGCCCTCCTAGTTAGTGCAGAATGAACTCTTAACTGAATTTATAGTACTGTAGAAGGTAAGTCCAGGGGGAAAATAAGACATGCTGCCAGAAAATTAGCCAGGGTTGGACAGTAGACCGGATTAGTCTTAACATTATTGAAAAGATCTGAAAAACAGTTTCCATCCCATTTCTCCAATAATTCTAACTAGGATTTATTAGGAAAATATCAGAGCAACAGGGAGAGAACACTGTTATGCTTCAGGACAAATGAGTGAGTGGTGTACTGGCATCTTGCATGTCCCAGACTGCTGCCTCAGAAAGGGCATGGTGGCGATAGAGAGATGCGGAGAAGGGATGGTCAAAGGTTGCTTCTCAGGGCAGGATGCTTCAGCCTGGGAAAGAGATAACAAATGGAAGGTCTACAAAATCACAAATGGCAGGTCGAAAAATCATCAGGATCAGCTGTTTGCTTGCTGTCTCTAAACAGCGATTTAGGGCTATCAAGGAAGGTAGTAAGAGTCAGGTCCCAAACATTGAAAACTGGTGATTCCTTGTGCAAAGGGAATATATTCCATGAAGTTTCTTGCTGAAGGACCTTTATTAAAGAGAGGCAGCATGACACAGAGAGGAATGCATGGAGTAAGTGTAGTGCCAGTAACAGATGAACTTTCCTGATCCCAGATCTGCCCTGCAGCTAAATCATAAGCATCAAACCAAGATATATGTGCCAGTTTTGTGAGAGATTCTGAGTTAGCCTACTCAGATCACCTTCAGCATGTCCTACAAGGAGCAACAGTGCTCTTGCTCCCTCTTCTCTCCCTCTGATACACTGCCTCGGCTGAGGCTGAGGAATCAAATGGCTGTGAGTGAGCTCAGACTTCTGCAGCAGGGACAGACCCCAGGGGTCTCTGTCACTTGATGTTTCTGAATGTGCAAGGAAGCTGACTTCTATGTATCTGTAATTCTGTGCTTTGTGAAAAAGGAACAGTGCTATGGTTATTTTATTGGTTTGCTCTGGTTTAGTTTCCAAAATTGGTTGACAGGCCAATTTGAACAATAGTTTCCCATTAGCTGGGAAATATTTTGTATAACTGAAAACAGCTCATGGTTAGATAGCAGTGCCTGAAGTTCTGTAATCTGCTGTGTTACAGACATACTGAGCTGGTAGGGGGGTGCTGGAGCACCGCAGACAAGCTAAATTTGCCCTTAAATTTAACTTGAATTGTCCAAGTAATTTAAGTTTTAAAAAATGTGTTGAGAGTAAGGAAACAGGATTCACAGAACAGTTTTTGTGCTGTTTTCCAGCTGTCTCCTGCATTGCCTGTGGCCCTGCACTCTGCTGGGTAAGAGCTGAGGACCCCAGTTCAGGTCCCACTTACAGGGTAAAGCACCTGGGGGCCCAGCCCCTCGTACCTGCCATGTCCATCTTTCAGGGGTGCTGTCCAGATTCTGCATCTGTGCTCAGAGAGCACCTTCTGCCTCGAACTACCATAATGGCTTGGTTTTGCTCAGCTGTAGCAGAGCCAGTGTGAGCCTTCCAGCCAGGGATTGATCCCCTTTTCCCTTCCCAAATCCTGCCCCATTGTCAGGAATTTCAGGGCTGAAAACTGCCACCTTCTTCCTAAAGGTTTGCCCCTGTTTAATGTAGACAAAAGTGAAATTAATTGCATTGTAGTACCAGAGCTTAAAAATAAATAAGCCCACAGGTCACCAGCTTAGAAAATTTGCATGGGCACAATCTGGCTCCTCAGAACTTTACAGAAGATTGAGCAGATAAACAGGTTAAAAATGGTCTCGTCTTTTTGGCTATTATTAATGCTTGTTTGTACAAACTTACTAGTGTACTACGAACTGTTCACCTCCATGGCACTGGTGTCAGGCATCCAGCTACAGTCTGCTGCTGAGGATTAATGAATTCATATCTGTGGAGGCATCAGACAGGAAGGTGTTAGCTGGCATGAAAACTTCATATAACAGAAAGCATGAGCTGCCTTTCTAGGTCATCCTGTAAAACAGTGATGAAACACTGCTGAAAATGCAGTTAGAAATGTTAATAATGGTGAACCAAGTCTGTGAGATGCTTAAAATGAAATTGCAGTCTGAATTACTTCAGTTTCTCCAGCTGCACAGCCTGTGCATGCAGAACACTGTGAGAACAGGAAAGTGATTTGTTTAATTGCTCTCTTCGAGCCTAATGAGTTTTGCAAATGAGCCTTTACAAAGCTGTGTTTTTTCTTGATTTTTTTGTTTTGTTTTATTTTGGTTTTTTTGTTTTCCAACAGGAATGTCCTAGTGGGGTTGTTAATGAAGAAACATTCAAACAGATCTATGCACAGTTTTTTCCTCATGGAGGTAAGCAGAGTGCTTTGGGCGTGTCAGGGTTATTGAAGCATGCTTTAACATTCCTTACTGCCAGCTGGCTGCAGAACTGCTGCACATCATCTGTGCAAGGAGTGGGAATTGAGCTTAAGCTCTGCAGGATTTTAGACAGAAACACAAACATTAAGGTAGTAAGATTGCTAGGCCCTTTGAATAGTTATTTCACATAGACAAACCTCATTAAAGATTGCCCCTAGTTTTCAGCTCTTTATTCCCCAGGTCCAAAACAGAAACTGGGGATTGATGCTTTTTTCTTTATTGACTTTCTGGATGGAAGAAAGTGAAATTGCTTCCCCTCAGTGTGTCTTTGCTTCCCTGTTGTTGGACTGCTGGGCGTGTAGTGTCTAGCACAGAAGGGTCCCAGACCTGATTTTGGCCTGAAAATTAATCAAAACCTCCTTAAAATTCTTAAAGCATTTCTTAGTTGATATGTGAACTTCTGGCTACCTGAAATGATCATTTTTTGTGTTTGTGTTACCAGGACAGGGTCATGTCATGTATGGGAATATTAAAGTATTGTATTAAATCACTCAAATAATATATGTTACTGCCTTTTAAAAAACATCAAGAATCTATGTTCTTCTAACTGGATATGTTCTGTGGGGATGCTGTTTTCAAACTGAAAGAAATGAGTCATCTTTTTAGTAAAAATCTTTCTAGTGAAAGATTAGGTGTTTGAGGCTTTTTTAAATCTATTCCACTCTGTAGTAGCTGCCGAATATACTCCCTGGGGAATGATAACTGACGTTTCTGCAAGAGTGTATGTGTGCATGTGTTTTACTTTAAGAAGGTCATTAACAAGTGTTTTTTCAACTAAATGTCAAGATAAACCACATTATGCTCATGTGTTTTATAATGCATGGGACTGCAAAGATGTACATCTATAAAAAGTTTGCATTAAATTTCAGTATAGACTTGATTATTTCCTGTTGTGATTGCTTTGATTTGTTATAAAATGCAACCAGTCGATTGATTGATTGCAAAAATGTAAGTATTTGTAATCTCAATGTATTTCTGGATGCGGGTTTTTTTCCGACTTGAGTTCCAGTAGGTCCAAGGAAAATCAGTTACCCAAACAACTCCTTTACATGACCCAACTCAGATGTAAAAAACAGTTAGGCAGAGGAACTTCATTTTTTCATGGATAGATAACTTTTTTCCATTCTACTGAGGTTGTCAAAGACTTGTCTTTACTTCTTCTGTGCATCCCATTCCCTTGAAATGTGATTCTCCCTTAGTCAATGATGATGGAAGTACAACCATGCTTAAAATAGTAAATCCATTCAACAGCAGATGGAATTTTGTATTTTACGCTGTTTTCTTTCACTTGGTTTCCAAACTGTTTGTATAATCTTGTGTCATAAGTTGTGAGACCTTGGAATCTTCAGAGGTTCTTTCACTTTTATGTCTCTCTTTACAGATAAACCTGTACAACCTAAAGGTGCTAATGTAGCTCTGAATTATAACAACATTGTCACCCCTGGGTTGTGATTTTTTTGTTACATAGTGCTCCTATCCTTGGCAATTTTAATTTTTGCTAATCTGTCATCAAATTATACTAGTGAACCAAGTATTTCTTAATGCACATTGTACAAAATTGAAATAAGACTTCTAGCTTAATACTTTTAGTTCATTGTTCAGTTTAGTTTAATGGGAGCTTTTAGTAGGACTACCCCATAAGTAATGCTGTGGTTTTCTTCTGGAGCTATTTTATTTCAGAATCCTTCTCTTAAAAATGTAGTACACAATGTTTTTTTCACTAAAGTCCAGTATATTCTATCCTTATGAATGACAGTAAGTGAAGTATTTGATTTTTCTGCACACTGTTACACTTTCCTGGATTTGAATGTCACAGTAAGGAGATGCTGGGTCATCCCACCTGTGTGCCAGCACAGGGCACCAGGCTTCACCTGAATACCCATACACTGAGTATGGAGACTCAGGTTTGACTGATGCTGTGTGCTAGAGACAAAGAATAAAAGAGACCAAAAGTGTGTGGCTACTAAAGTAACAATGAAATAATTAAGGAACTTTAATGTCTGTTGCTTCTATCTTGAAAAGCTGGGCTCTGGTAATACAGAGAGCAGTGCAAATTGCCTCCAGAGCAGAGAACAGGCCACTGAAGGTCTTAGAGTTGTACACCAGTTGGGTTTTATTCTGTATACCATTATTGATATTCCCATCATTCCATCATTCACAGTGCTATAGAGACTGTTCTTCTCAATAGAAAAGGTTTTCCAAAACCAGCAGTTTAAGATTCAAAAGGATGAAAATGTGCTTCAGGTGAGATTGCTCTCTAGCAGTCAAGTTACTGGAGCAAGAGCCTTCTGAAGATGGGCAGTCCCTGGGGGTCTCTGCCATGTTTCACACAAAACAAAATGGTAGAGAAAGGATACACATGTGCTACAGACACTCTTTGGGGGTTTTTTGCTGTTTCCCACCAGAGCTAATACTCCATTTGACCCAGAGGCTTTCTAGGATGGTTGGGTTTTTTCTTCTCATTCTTTCAGGTCCAGCCTCACAATCCAAATAGTTTCTACTGTAGCAAAAGCCTTTGAATTTCAAGGCTGTTTTAAGGGATGGTGTCAGGATTTTGCAAGTCCGTGTTAACATTTACTGGTTCACAGAATGCTACAAGGTTGGTTTTTATACACAAGGAAAATAAGGTTGTGACTTTTGTTTAGAGCCATTAGTGTACAAAGAGCTGCTGTACCAGTTCATGTTTGTGTGTTTTTCAGATGCCAGCATGTATGCACATTACCTCTTCAACGCATTTGACACTGCACAAAATGGCTCAGTGAAGTTTGAGGTAATTGTTTTGCATCTTCCTTCTACGCCACTTTCTCAGTTTTGTGTTTTTAAGCTTTTACATCCATTCTTCCTTGTAAAGTAGTAGGACTTGTTGGATTAAGGGTTAGAGGTTTCAGTCTAAAGTCAGCTGATGTTTTAAAATCTGGTTCAGTTTATTTTAGCAAATGCAGTTGTGTTCCTCTCAGTCAAGAAACACCTCAATCATAATAGTCAGGGTCAGAAGGAGAAAGTGCAGAGGTTTACGTGGCAGAGAGGGGTGGTCGAGGACAGTCCCATATGAAGAGAGATGAGGGGCACAAATAACTTGCAAGTTGTACCTTCTGCATTACATGATTGAGGAGTTATCATACAGAATGTATGTTAACTGGAATATGGGTGTTTTAACCCATATGTTCCTGGAATATGGTTTTTTTAAGCTTATTTGATGTGTTGAATAAGCATCTCAGGTACTTGGTAGCCTGGAAACTAAATGCACCCTTTAAGTGAAAGGCCTGTGGCTACAATCACTCTTCATGCTCACACCCATAGTCGTAGGAGTGCAGCAAAAGGATACGTTAAGTCATAGACTTCTGGTGGATGAGCTTCACAGCTTTGAAGACATTTCACTGTGACTATAAAACTACAAATCATAGGCAGTGTTGCCTTTGCTGTCAAATGGCCAAGAACTCCAGTAATTTTCAGATAAGACTGAAAAATTAGTTAATTCATTAAATGTAAAATGGGAAAGTTTCACTATGTATCTGTGTGTCTCTGTAGAAAGGGCTGCAGTACGAGGTTTGCATATGGCAACTACTCAGTAGTTAAAGGTGTCCAGAAACCTAAACAGACTGAGAACAGGGAAATGCTGTTAAAAAAACTTTAAAAAAACTCCTAGAAAGTACTGAGCTTTCCTTTCTGGCAGACCTGTCTGTTTGCTGGTTCTCAAACATAAGCATTTTGTCCCCTTTTTTATAATGTTCAACAAATTCAGATTCCTCTGAGCCTTGGCAAAAACGAACAGGGGTTTTAAGCAGTGATGCACTGCCTCATGCAGAGCTCCTGGAGGTGACATTGGAAGGACTAAGGATGTTAAATAAGTTATCAGAAACTCTACAGCTCATTTAGCTTGAAGCTCTGCTTGTGCTAACAAACCCCTGTAGCAATGCTACACAGTGCCTGAGCCACCATGCAGTATAAACAATAAATCAAAGTTATTGGGAGCAATAACTTTACTGGAAACAAAAAAATGCAGTTAAAATGCTGTGTCCCACACTGAATAACTAGTGACAGGAATCACATCTGGTCAAGTTGGACAAATTTTGCCAGAGAGCAAAACCAAAGGCTCCCTGTGTTAGAGGAGTTTAGGATCTCTCCATCTCTCAAGGTGGACATAGAGAAAATGCTGGATTTTCTCCCTACTTTGCCAGCACCTAGATCTGGAGGTAAGAAAGCATCAGCTTCTACTTCCACAGGCACAGTCCAGCTGTGTTTAGCCAGGTAGTGGCAATCTGAGTGAGGACTCCTTGCAGCAGGGAGGAGAATGGCCACTGGAGCATCTGGCACTGCTCTTAAAAACCAAACATCTTAGCAGATGCTTCATCCATTGAGTCCAGTCAGAGAGGACACATTTTCAGAAAAGGGAACCAGAAGAGGTTGATAACCACTTGCTCCATCCTAAAAAGATAAATCTTTTGACTGGCATCATATAAAGAGTACTTAGAAAAGAATGTTATGAAAATTCACACTTCTCTCTTTGCCTCAAACCAGGATTTTGTGATGGCATTGTCCATTCTGCTACGAGGAACTGTTCACGAAAAGCTAAGATGGACATTCAATCTGTATGACATAAATAAGGATGGCTATATAAACAAGGAGGTAAGGCTGTTTCTGACAAATGTGGTTGATTTCAGAAGAGAGACAATGCTTTTTGTTGCAGAACACAATTAATTTTACATGCAGCTAATTAAAAGCAAATCAGAATGGACTTGAGCATTTATCTGTGTCTAAGTAAAGTGCACAGAGATCTTATTGCATAATTTTCTAGACATGTTTTCCTATATTATAGTGCTATAGTGAATTGCTTTAGCTAGGAGAAAAATCCTAGTTACAGCTGTGAGCCACATAACCTTTGCAAAGATGAGGCAGTGGCAATAACTAGTTGGTGACTGAGGCACAAGGGCTTTCTTTCTGCACTGGAAGGTACAGTGTGGGTCACCTGAAGCTCTAGAAGCACCCAGCACCACTTCCAAATCCTGCATTGTCATCTGTTTTTATCTTCTTATCGAGTATTGCTTGTTCCCTTTGGGGAAAGTCTTGCTTCTGAGCATAGTAACCTTGACTATGTTTCAAATACATCTTGGTCTACTCAAAACCGTTGTGTGTCCCTGGAGGGTTTGCAGTTACTGCCACTGGCCATGGAGCCGAGGGGCAATTTGTGCCAGCAGTGGAGAGGGGCCAGGCTCCCACTGACAGCCGTGAGGGTCCCTAGACAGGCTCAGGACAGAGCACCCCACCCCTCCCAGCAGCTGCTGTGTCTGAGCACAGGCCCTGGGCTGGAGGAGCAGAGGAAGCACTGCGAGAGCCGTGGCACGGCTGGGGCAAAGGCAGGGCACGGGCAGGGAGAGGAAATTGCTTTAAATAGGATGAATTTGTACGCCATGGTACATGTGTCTTCATGCACATGTACAGGCATTCTGTGTGCTGTTTTGTAATAGGAGAAGGAGGGTGAAGAAAAGGGCAGTACAAGACAGAAACGTATTATCGTTTCTCTTAATTTCCTTTTTGTGTTTGTGCTGGCATGCTGCTACGGCAGGAAATGATGGATATCGTAAAGGCAATTTATGATATGATGGGAAAGTACACATATCCAGTGCTCAAGGAAGATGCACCAAGGCAGCATGTAGAAGTGTTTTTCCAGGTACCTGGTTTTTTATGTGTTTTTCTTAACACTTGAGCTATGCACTGATAGATTTTACCGGAAAGTTGTGCCTATGCCTCACTACATATTCCAAAATAAACCCTAGCAACCATTCAGCCTAACACTACGGTATCTGCTGATTTCCTGGCTCCAGGGGTATCTGACTTGTCTCTTAGCCTGATCCTTTGCACTGGGATGTGCCACATGCAGTAAGTCTGAAGCCTCTGCATGTGTTCTGGCCCTTCCGTGTTGCTTCTCTCAACTGCCCTAATGCCAGACAGGAATGTGGGTGGGGGTTGGTGAAGCAGTGAATAAATAACCAATGGAATAAATGCAGAGACTGTGGTGTGTGTCAAGGAAATAGTTGGAGATAACCTCAAAAGTGCTCCAAATCCCAGAGTCCTTAGCAGTCAGCCATGTCATCTAGCAATGAAATTGAGTCTGTGATCTAAGCTTATCAAGTGCCCACCTTTATTCAGGTTGCATGAACTAAGATATTATACTGTAACAACAGTGTTACCAATGAAAACTAATTTTTTTATTTTATTTTTCAGAAAATGGATAAAAACAAAGATGGAGTTGTAACTTTAGATGAGTTTATTGAATCATGTCAGGAGGTAAGGACTAAATTGTACCTGCAAGGAAAGGTCTAGCTCATACCACATCATATGCTTCCCTTTGGACAAACTCTATATGAAACAAGATGCTGCTCAGGATTCTGGGTTTTCTTTGCTCTGTGGAAAAAAAAAGCAACCCACAAACCAACAAAAAAATAGCTTCAAGACTTGAGTTTCTGGTGATGCTCTGTGAAATCTGTGACTGAATAGTGAGGTAGTGAGTGCCTGAGTCTGTAGACAAGCACTAGAGAAGTTGTAGACAACTCTAAAGAAAGCTCATAACCACCTTGAATGGGGTTTGTTGGTTTTTTTGGTTGATTGGTTGGTTTTTAATTTCATTTTTAAAGTCTGATACTGTCTCTGTGTGCTACCCCAAACGTCTTTATCAGGTACCACATTGCTGTAACTGCCCAGAGACAAAGGTGTCTCAAAATCTTGGAATTACAGCACTAAGTTATAAAGCCAGTTGATATTTTCATGGTCAAACATTAAAAGGAAATGCTATCATCAAAGCAATGATTTCTATTTTATTTTCTCTTTTGGAAATCAGCTCCCTCTTGCAAACTCCCCATGTTAGGATGGCTGTGATAAATGTTTAATGGTACTTTTAGCACTGGCATAAAGAAGCATCTGCATTAACATGCCTAATGTCTGTTGTCTTAGACGTCAGTTAAGTATATGAATGTTTGCTCAGAGATACCTCTACTACTTGACCAGTACAATAACCAGTCTAAAAGGCAGTCTCTGCCTTTTGTAATGTTTACATTAGTGCAAATAACTGCATGGTGGCCCTTCTGTGTATTTTTCTTTCCCTGGAAAATTCTTTACAGTTCTGTAGCCAGACAGCTCTTCTGGCAAGGGCAAAGTGTTCACTATGGAGGACTGGGCTGGTTTGCTGTTGGTTCTGTATCAAGCCTGGCTCTGGCCATATCCAGATTACCTTTCAGTCAGGGACTTCAGGCAGCAAAATCCTTATTAGCAGGTGCATAATAGAAAACTAATGTTTTTCAGTTACTTAATTTTTGGTCCCTCATGGTTGTTTGGCTAATTTTTGGCACCATCTTTGATCATTTGTGTAGTGTATTATTCTTCACATTCATCATTTGACTGTAGATAATGTCTATGATTAGTGGTCTCAGAACTGAAACAGCTTTATTTCATTCATAACTGTTAAATTCTTTGCCCTAGTTTGAGTTCGGTTCCTTCTGTTGCTGTCCTTGGACTAGGAGATGGGCAGATTGATGCACTGGCAGGTGCGGGTTCCTGGTGGGCAGGAATTATTTTTTTTTTTTTTATCTTTATGAAAAACAAATGTAAGTGCACTACAGTGCTTACTTGTGCCATTGCAGAGGCTCTGGCTCGTGGGCAGGGAACCTCTGGCATTGCCTCGGAGAGGGTGATTGGTATCCACCAAACTGTGTTAGAAGTGACATAGCTAATGCTGCCTCAAAGGCTGCTGAGGAATGCAGTGCAATAGATCTCTTAAGCTGCTCAATGTGGAAAACTAATTTCATATTACAGGCAGACAGCTATTCTAACTTTTGGAATAACTGAATTCCTGGGAGGAAAAAAAATCATCATGTTTTTGTATACTACTGTGTTTATTACCTTGAAGTACAATTTCAAGATTTCAAGAGAAATAATCTAGGATTTCCCTTGTGTCTGTAACTTTCTCATTTGGCTCTAGGAACCTCGGAGAGGCTGAGATTGCACAGATTGCGTGTGTTTTGGTTTTGAGCTGGTTGCATTTCTGGGATGAAGTGCTCCCTCAAGGCAGCTTTCTTACCCATTCAAAATGTGCCATTTCAGTTGGACTTGTGGAGCATTATTAGCCAAGTGCCCGTTTGCACACCCGGGGTCAGTGGCATTCAAGGGTTTAGCACAGCCACAGCCTGTGCTTGCCTGCCCCACACCAAAGCAGGGCCAAAGTAAGAGATAACTGCTGTGCTGAATCAGGGCCTGGGCACTGAATCAATCCCAGCTCGTGGAGGGGGAAAAGCATTACCAGAGCAAGGCTGTTTCCTGCAGGAGCAGCTGCAGAGCTTCCCCTGTGCCAGGCAGAGTTATGAATTGTGCTTGGCCCTGCTGGTTTCATGGAAATATCTTTTCCTTGCTTTCAGGATGACAATATCATGCGATCCTTACAGCTCTTTGAGAATGTCATGTAACCACGTAACCAGCGTTGGAGGAGTCCGAGACTTCCTGTGTAACAAAGATCTCCTTTCTGGGTGAAAGCTTTTTACAACTGAGCCATGTCCAATGTGTGAGGATTTTGTATGATATCTCCAACCAAATGGCAACGGAATGCAACCGATCCCACCTCTTCTCCCCAGGAGACACCGGTGGCCCTTTGTTTCATTTTGGAAGCATGTGAATATTTTAATAAACCCTGACAAGAGAGAACTGCTGCTCAAAGTTCAATGAGTAATATAGAGAATTGTTTGCTAGGCACAAGTCCCGCTTTTAATCTAGCAAGCTTAATTACCTATGATAGCACATGTCAATAACTATTCAGCCATCTATTGCCAGTGACAGCTCAGTCTATGCTACCATACGGCACAATATTTGATGAATGCCTTGCCGTTTATCTGCTTTGACAAAAGTCACATCTACCAGGGCAGTCTGTGAAAAATGAACAGTCAATGTACCTGGGACATTGAGCAGACAGCCTTTGTAACCAGTATCCCCATTTCTGCAGAGAACCCACTTCTCCTCTCACATGCACTGGTGCCACTATGCTGAGTTTGGTGGAGTTCTTCCTGAACACATGAACCAGGGGATCTTCATGCCAGGGTGAGCCAGAAAGGAGCAAAACATGTTGCACATATAAATAACAAACTACAGAACAAATCCTGTTCAATGATGGTAAGTTCCTGAAAGACCAGCAGGTTTATAAGGGCTGGTACAGAAAGACCTGCTCTGGCCCCAGCCACCTGTCGCAGTCCCAGTGTGTCGTGGGACACCAGGTGATTCTCCACTGTGCATCTCAGAAGCACCGTGGGCATGTCCTTTTGTTGTAGTTTGGCACACACTTCCTGAGTTCATCATTTGAATGTTTGTATTCTTCCATTGGACATGCCAGTAAGTTCTTGCCCCCTTTATGTACTTATTTTACTTAGTGAAGAACAGGGCCCAGAAGATGCAGCTGTGTTGCCACATACAGACCTTGGCATCCACAAATTGCCCTGTATATTTGATTAGGAGCTACTGAGTTGTTGTTAGCCTCAGAATCAGATGCCAAGCCTGTATTTTTGTCCTACAAGGCAGTAGCATACCTTATACAAGCCCCATTGCTAATGCCAAGTAGAGTATTGGTTTGTGGGGTTGGTTTTTGGATTACTAAAACAGAAAAAAAGTAAAGAATTTACACCAAGGTTGGATTTTGCCCAGTATATGATTTGTCAGCTGGGGAACACATCAGAGCCTTCTCTGCAGAAGCCTCTTAGGAAAGCAAATGCACCATAGTGCCATTGCCATCTCCAGGTAGGTAATGGCTGAGAAACCAAGGGAAGGAGGGAACAGCCAAGTTTTCCAGCTGCTCACACCACATAGACAGGCCAGTCCCTGCCACAGTGCTGCATTGCTCCAATTCAGTAAGCATATATTTTTATTGTATCAGATACTATATTACAAATAAACTGTTAGCAGCAAAGATATATTTTTAGAATTATGTAAGTGTAAGCTTTTTATAATACAGAATATATAGAATGCTTCAGTTCTGTAGCCCTAATTTTATAAAAATTTCGTCTATTGAAGCATTCCTGATCACAGAAGTAGGTCTGATCAGTCCTAGTGTAATGATATGCTGATTCCCCAAGATGGGGCATTTTCACCTTTTACTGTGTTCCTCCATACACTTCAATGTAGTCTTAATTTTATTTCTCTAATTTGTCCCCTTGTCATAAAAAGTGCTCTTCGAGTGAAGTTGCATGTCTACAGGAATGACACACTAGTCTGTCTTGTTTATTGCCTTTCATACAAGCACCATTAATTCCTTCCCAGCAGTGATCCAGAGCACAGCAGCTCCCATGAGGGGCTGTATTGGCAGAAGGGATGCCATGCTGTGAGAGTAGCTTGTCCTTCAGTTGTTGGGTACTGTCCATTTAGGGTTTATGTAACAGGCACTTGATAAAGACATCAGTTGTAGCTGAAATAATACACAGCTTACACTGTTATTTCATGGTTCTTCTTGCAATCACTTTAGCAAATAACAGAATTTAATATAATTAATAACCTGCTTTTCTCTCCCACCAAAAAACCACGTCTGTTATCAGTCTAAGCAGTTAACTGCAGAGGAGGGAGAAGTGGTCAGGACAATGGAAAAGATGAATTTGCATCTGGCTAGCACAGTGCCCTTCTCCTCTAACAGTCTTGCTCCCAATGCGTTAATGAGATGGCACATACAGACAGAAACGTTTGGAATATGCCCTTTTCAAAAGAAAATGTTATTAGTTGCACGGTGCCATAGCCCCTGAAGCTAAATTAATTTCTGGAGTTACTGTGATGAATTTGGCCTCCGCTGTTCCCTGTCCCGCTGGCAGCAGTGCTGTGCAGGGCACGCCTGTGCTGTCACCCTGCGTTGAGCGGGGCCCCAGTTGGGCACCACACTCCCAACAGCTGGTGTCCCTGTCAGTACATGCTGAAGTACATTGCTGGGTACCAGTACTGACCCTGCAGTTCTGGCACCTCCTTTGCTGCTGTGCCAGCTTTCCACTCCCAGGAATGACGGAGGTGCATCAGGGAGATGCAGACAGCCACGCTGAGTCTGCCCTTGAGGCATAAACAAATTCAGTTTGGGCCTCACAGGCACCCTTGATGTTCAGACCCGTGTTGAGCTCTGTGTTCTACCTGAAGCCCCATGCTAGCTGAGACAGGAGGATTTGCAAAGAGGCACCCACAGCTGTATTTTCCTGTAGCTCAGACTGCAGATTCTGTCTGTGGCAGAGTTCTTGCCATTGCAAAACGAATTATTGCCCTATGTTTGTCCCTGATCCCACTGCTACAGCCAGAGGCTGGGATGCACCAGTGTGCAGTATGGCAGGTGTTTTCCAGCCAACAGGTGACAGAGATCCAGTGACTGTGAGAGAGTCGTACTCTGCATGGAAATGGCTTTGGGTTTGTTTTTTTATGTTTTCCCATGAATGTTACTTTGTAAACTTGCCAAGCCTCACCTCGCTCAGAAACAGGGCTTGTAATATTTATGACAAATACTACTACAGCTTCTGAATAAAACACAGTATGCTATTCCAATCCCTACTCTCATCAGTCCTCCTGCCAGTACATGGAAGGCAGTTCCTGTGCTGCTTCTCAGTTACAGCCAGACTATCTGTCAGTGCTATCAACTGTGCACATTTCCTCCAAGTGGTGAATGCTTAAATAACGTCTGAATCAGGACTCTGACTGTGTCATTAGTTACAAACATTAGTCTGCATCTTCATGCCAGCATTTTTTAAAGAAAGCCTTTCTAACATGCATTTTATGCAACATGTTGAAAAATAGGAATGTGATTAATGATAATGAAAAAAAAAAAAAAGAAAAAAAAATGTACCGTGCCTGTTCTGTGGCTGTTTGGCTGTTTGTTTGTTTTCCTGTTCCTCTGAATGCATTGCAATATTGTGAGTAACCATGAGCCAAGCTGTAAGCCTGAGGCACAGATAACCTGAGGTTAAGGCACCGTGGGCAGGACTTTGGCACTGCCTGACTGCAACATGTGTTGAGAACAAACACTCACGTGTCCCTTGGTGACCTCTCATGAGGTGATAGAAGCAGTGGATCAACCTTTTTTTCTTATTCATGGAAGTGCCATGAAAGACCTAAGGAAATGTGCAAATAATGTAAATTGTGATAACTAAAGCCATGTTAATGGAGCAGCCATGTAAAGCTTCACTCTTACAAATGCTATTCTCCAATGGTAATTTGTATTCAATTTTGTTGAATGGTTTAAAAAATGTTGATTTTAATAATAAAAAGAAAATATCTGTAGGAGGGTGTCCTTTCTTAAGCCCAATATGTATTTTTTCTTAAGGGACACTGTCAGGTTAAAAATTTGCAAAGAAATTTTTAAAAGTAGGACTGAAGCACATATCTATGTGCATAGGGGCTGTGAATCTGAACTGTGCTGTGAGTGTAGCACTTGCATGCCAGTGATTTATCTGCATCACTGATTCAGGGGTGCTCTTAGATTTGGTGTGGCAACATACACCGAACTGATAGTCTGGCCCTTGTGTAAATAAGAATTCAGAAATGTTCTTCTACATGCACCACTGATAGTATTTTGGAGTAGTATAAATGGAAAGCTTACAGGCATGTCTTTTCTCTTCAGCAGTTTTGCTGAAGTATAAGCAGAAAAACAACTGAGTTGAAAAAAACCACTATTTTATATTAGAGATAAGAAAAATAACCCAAAACCTAGCAGTGTCCCTTTAGCTTTGGTTTGTTGTAAACATCCATTCTGACACGTGGACAAAAGCAGGAGTGATTTTGTGAGTCTATATGTATGTGTGTACATACACATATATATATAAAGTTTGCTAAACTCCGTTCTGCAGGGTATAATCTGTCTACCAGTACATCCCAGGAAAAAGAACATTCATACATGCAGAAATGTGAAAATAAAGGTGTCTGTGTGAAACGTGTATTGGTCTCACTGCAGTGCCTGCACGGGAGCATTGCCCAGCCAGCCCTTGGCCACACAGACCCATGGGAGGCACCTGGGGATGGCACCACTGCCACCAAGGCACCGCCTGCTCCGAGAGACAGCAGGAGCCACCAGAATGCCAGTCCCGACTGCTCCCTGTGCCTGCAAGGAGCAGGTGCAGACACTGTCTGTTCGACACCCCTCTCTCCATGGGATATGCCCCCAGCTGTTGCCAGGCAAAGCAGGGTCAGACTCAAAGCACATGCATAGGCTTTTTGTTCACTTTTCAGCTGCAGGTTTGCTCAAGTGGCTGTCAAAGCCTTCATCACTGCTGTGAGATACTGGACACCTCTGGTTTTATTCTGAGTCCATCACTACTGCAGACTGCGCATCTCATCCTGCTGCTTCAGGGTCCAGGGCATCGCACCTGATGGACTGAAGGGCAGTGGGGAGGGAGCAGGTCTGCACTGGCCAGGAGGGCTGTCCCCCAGTTCCTGGGGGACTCCAGAGTGCAGTGGGGGAAACTGAGGCATGAGCTACAACTCAGCAAATGAAAAAGGTTACTTTTGAATTCAAAACTAGCTTTTTCTTACTGGGAGATTAATTCTGTAACTTCTGCTTATCCATGCAGGTCCAGCAAAGCTGGAAGGGAAGGAGGCCTGGACGCGCTGGCAACATGAAGTTCTACTTCTCTGCTCAAGTAGAAGTTACCAACTACACTGTTCTCTTGCATCTGAGATGAAGAAACATGGAGAAACCATGCAGCATGCTGGGGAAAATGAGGCTTGTATCCTGATAGAGTGGGATGTGACTGGAAGCACTGGGGGATAACTATTGGTCTGAAACCTAGATTTAATTTAATGAATTGTTATCATCTCTAAAGCCAAATATCTGAGATCAATTCTGAGAGGTCCAAGCCCAAGTGGAGCTGAGCATTCCTACTGAGAGGAGGGCAGATTGTTAACTTTCTCTCTTCCCTCCTACATTAGCCCCTCAGCTGCAGCCTGCCTGAAACCACAGCATGTGCCCCTCCATTCAGTGCCCAGGGCTGTTCAAACTTCTTTGCCTTAGTAAAGCAAACTGGTGACAGGCAATAGTGGCAGCAGACTAGTAGAGAGGTCAGGAATGAAGCCATGGTGTGAGGTGATTCATAGCTATGACAGGAATACATAAGAAAGTTTTTATATATAATTGTTATTAAAAATAAACAGAAATGTTCATACAGATTTGAAGACACAACTGCCAGTAGTCTGTGTGACACTAATCAAAGGCTAAAGAAAGAATAATCAAAATGCAGTTAAAGTAAAAACAAATGCACAAGGTATCCATAGTAGTGATATTAAATTCTCTATCTAATTCAGTAATCAAGTTGCTGTGCGAGTTTATCAACCTCAACAAGCCAGTCAAGTATAGACATCCCTTTATAAGTTACCCAGGTGGGAAGCACAGTGGAATCAGGTGTCAGCTGAAGCCCTGTATTTGCTTGTCTCCAGCCGAGGTGATGCAGACTTATGTGCTGAGGTGATGGTCACCCCAGTCTGCCCAGCACAGGTAAACACATACAGGTTTCCAGTGACAGTTTCTGTCTTTGAATTCTGTCCCAAAGGTGTGTCTCTTGCTGGTCAGGAGTTAGAGTTGGAGTGATTTAAATGGAGGGGATCAGGCACTGTCACCTCCCCATGGGGCTGTCCTGTTCTGATATACCAATTGCTCTCTAAATTGTCAGCTACATTTTCAGCTGATGAAATAAATCAGCTGAGGGATGGCCCTCAAATATTTAAAAGAAAAAAAAAGGCTAAGATAAGTATGTTTTTACATAAGATCTGGATCCTTCACATGCATTCACCTTCAACAAACCCAGGTGTATCATATCTGTGTATATGTGTACTACACTGATTTGGAAAAAAAGAAAAATCAAATAGAACTGAGCAGCCTCTTGTTTGCTCCAAATTACACTGTTTTTTTTTCCAATATTGCCATAATTTTTAATACTGCTTGTATATTGTCATAGCATAGACTGGGGTCAGGTTAGCTAACAGGAGCTGTCCCAGAAATGATTCTTGTTCCTCTCAGAACATGCTGGGTGCCATGTAAGTGGCACTTAGCTCATGCACGGACATTCAGCCAGGAGAACAAGGTTTGTTTCTAGAAAAATCCATTACTCTTGTCATAACTTACAGCACCTGCTTAACTAACTTGTTTAGGCAACTGATAAATAGCTGTCTAATAGATTTCAGGAGATAGGGTCTGGGGGAGCTGCATGCACAGAAGTGTGTGCTGTCTGATGGGCTTGGGGAGCGCTGGATGTCACCAAGATCCCTCCTGGCACAGCAGGACTGGATAACGGGGCAGACAGATCCCAGCCTGGTAACTTTTTGTTGTCTGTGGGGCAGATACCAGGTATCACACAGTGCTACCTTAACCACTGTCACATTTGAATGCCTTTACAGTTGCCTTTGAGAACTAGTTGAAAAAATCAGGTCTATGTAATACTTTTAGAAAAATAGTCATTAAAAATGTGCCTAAAAATGTAGGGAAAGAGAACTTTCAATTATTTCTAATTCACAGACAGAGAACTGAAGAAAAATTTTGTGTCTTTTCATCACATCAGGTCTGCACTGTGTGGGATCAGGAATGGGAGCTGCATGAGCAGAGCAGAGATAGGAGAACTGGTGATGGACCTGCCCTGCTGCTTGGCCAGGAGAGGCTGGTTCTCTGAAAACAGGACACCTGTCTCCCTCACCCTCCAGGAGGTGGGAAATGAACTGAAGATCTCAAGAGCCCCAATGGATGTGGTTATTTCCAGCCTGGTTTTTTTGAACTTTCCTTTTTGTCTTGCAAAAGAGAAGTATGACTTTCTCCATCTGTTCTTGTAGGGACTGGAATCACTGTGGGGCTCTGTCTGGAAGCCTGCATGGCAGGAAGGTGCCTCCTGGCAGCACAAGGACAGTTGTCATATTGACTGTGACATTCCCCGGGGGATTCACCTGCTGTCCTGTCCCTGGGGCTGCATCTGGCCAGCGTACAGCAGCCTGGGGAGCGGCCAAGGGGGTACCAGGGTGATCTGCACTCCTTCAGGACAGGGGCTTCTGCAAGAGGTGAGCAGTGCACACTGGGGAAATGGGGATGTTTCCTTTAGAAACCTGGGACACTTCAAAAGTCACTTGTTGGGATTAGCACCCACATCCAGTGGCCATGAAATGGAGAACAGGAACAGGGCTGCAGGAACAGGAACAGGAACACTGCTGTGTTTTACTTGCAGGAATCAGCTCTGGGCTCAAGTCTGGCTGCAGAAGATGGGCCTGGATGGTTACTGCCCTCACCCAGATGTGAGAATGAGCTTGAGCACTCACAGACCCTGTGACCTTCCTTCCAGGCACCACAGGTTTTCTCAGGACCATGTCCCCATTGTCTCCAAACCCAGGCCCCAGCTCAGACCCCTCTGCCTGCGACTGAAGGGGCACACAAGTGATAAAGCCCCATTGCCACTGCACCAGTGTTTTAGAGTCTGAAAGGACCACTTCTAGTAATGTACAGTCATCTTCTTTGTTAAAATGTCTGTGTAAAGTTAGTGCTGATCCAGAACTTTCTAAAGGGTAGTAAATTGTTGGAAAGTGTTGATTTAAAAAAAAAATCAAAGATTGATTTTGGAATCCCTGGGTTAAATTGACTTTGTTGACATCTTCACTGAAACTTATCCAACCTTTGTGTTCTAATTATCTTATTACTTATAAATCAATATAAATTGAAAATATATAACAGTGTAAATATACAAGAAGATGAATGTCTGTAAAATGTTTTCTGTCTGAACAGATATTCTAAATTTTAGAGAACTCGGAACATGAAGAAGTGCCAAGCCTTATGTTTCCTTCTCACAGCGTGAGCTGTTACAGAAAAACATATGTTACCAACTAGCTCTGAGTAGGAAAAATTATACTCAATATAGTGGGTGAGCGTTGCACTGGTGGAGGCAAGACCTGTCTGTGCTGTAACTGATAATATGTAAAACTCTCTGGAAAAACCCATGTGTGTGAATGGCAAACTGAGTTGCAAAAATACTTCTTAGTTTTTCTTAATTTTTGCCTCAGACTTTTAAAAATTTCTCATGTTATTTGCCTTATATTTGTTTTATTTTGCACTAAGCTGTGATATCATAATGCTAAATCTTTAAAGACATCTGCTACAAACAAGTTATTGAGCTGCTTTCAGTTCCTTTGGTATTTAAATAAGGGAGCCGACCACAAACAAACAAGAGATGCTTTGAAATGCAAGGAAGGTAAGAGATTTTTATCTCAGCAATACCTTGGAGTGATTTCACCAATAAAATAAAATTAACTGAATATTTAAGCTTTTAATTTGTGTGTAGCAGTGAATATTTAGTGTATGTCATAAATAAAAAATCGGAATATATGGTGTAGATTTTTGCAGCTTCAAAGTCCAAAAGCAGGATTTCAGAACTTGAAAATTCCCTTTTCTAAGAGCACTTTCAATCCCCATTTGGGAACAGAAATCTCATTCCAGCTTGTGAAGAGGATATTCCAGGCTCAAGCAGCCCCACTCAGCAGGGCCCAAAGAGATCAGTGCAGAAATGGATGTAACATTGCAGAGACCTGCAGGTAATTTTAGTTACAGTAAAAGTCATGCTCAAAGAGGTACTGTGCCTTTACTGCAGCTTCACTCCGGGTTTGGTACAGATTTACTATCCCAGTGGGAGCTCTGTGCTGACATTATGTGAGCACCTGGCCAGCTCCTGTGTGTGACTCCAGAGCCCCAGCAGGAGCTGCCTCGCGCCCACCTTCCCGCTGGAGCTCAGTAGAGCCATGTGACTGTGGAGGAAATTTTGACGGAGCTGGTAACTAAGCTGGTCTTTCACATACTAGATGAGTCACTGAGCATCAGCTATTCCTATCCTACAAGGGCAAGTCCACGGAGTAAGAAGATGCCCTGTTGTGAGGATTTGGAGAATGTTAACAGCAGTGTGCTAGAGCTCACCTGTGGAAAGAGCCAGAGGGGCCTCATGGCACTGACACAGTCTGGAAGGGATGGACAAAACCCTGCCTGGGTTTGTTGTTAGAGAGCAGAGAAAACACAAAAATGTGACAAAGCTGGTCAGACCTGTTCCCTGTGCCTTTTTTGCAGGGGGGTGGTTTAGCATTTGACAAAGAGGGGGCAATAGCAGTGTTTGGCTGGTGTATGGTTGCACTCTCAAGGTATTTTTAGCACCCTGCTCTGTGGGCATCTGGGCCCTGGCTGTGAAGGTTTCTTCGATGGTCTCAAGGAGATGCAGCACTGCAGCTCTCAAACCCTCAGCTTCCACCCACTGCACGTGAAGAGTTGTGAATTAACGCGGAGTAAAACTGCCGTTCAGATTTTGGGGTACCGGCACAGGAGGAAGCAAAGAGCCTGAGACTTCAATGGGGAATAGGCTGTACCTACCCCATGGCTCCAGGCACCTCCAAGTGCTCCTCACTTCCTGCATGGAGCTGGGAAAAATAGCCAGTATTGTCATTATGTGTTTAACATATGGATGTAAGGAACATAAGGATAATGTAACAAATTCTATAGTCACAGGCTTTACAGGCTGCTACAGGACATTTGGAGATCTGGAATACTAGGAAAGGAGTCTCCAATGAAAGTGTTTCCTTCTGTAGAGCAAGGGCTGGCTGTGCCCTGTACAGTCCCTGCCTGGCAAACAGAAGACAAAAAACCATGGGGTTTGCTCAGCACTGCTCAAAATGTTAATGAAATTCAACTAGAAAAAATGTTGTGGTAAGTCCTCATGTATCCATCTTTATTAGACTAACATTATCCATTGCAAATGTGACATGGCATCAGGGTTCTGTCTCTAGAGTGTGTTTTGTGGGACATCACGGGGAAGAGTGCACAATGTTCCCAAGAAACATCAGTTTCCCCAAAGCACGTTTACCACATAGCCTGTAGAGACCCAGTTGGCCCCAGCCAGGGTGGCACCTGAGCCATCCCTGGGAGTGGCTGGGGATGCTGCTGTCACTTGTCTTTCTCACCATGTGATGCCACCCGGCAGCTCTGAATGGTGAGTACAGTTCACTAGGGTTGCCAGGCTGAAACCAAACCTACAGAGCATGTTTTGGGGGGGCTGGAACTTCTGCCATTAGCCATTGTTATGTGGATGGTGACTACTTGGATGCAGCACAGAAGCAAGCTGTAAATAACTGCATGAGCTATTCGTTCCCTCCAAGAACAAGGCCAAAATGGCACATCGGTTTTATTCCTTCTCATGGGGATCTCCCTCCTGATACAGTGCACACGTTCACTGGCAGGCAGAGATATGGCCCTGACATGTGCAAATTCCCTGTAATAATTGCACTGGGGTTCTGCCAGGGCACCTGGGTACCATGGGGACTTACTAGTCAGTACTTTTCCAGATGCCATATAACTTCTTCAGAGGTGTGTGATGATCTGATGTGACCGCAGATGTAGCAATAAACAGGCTATAGGGCCTTTAAGGACACCAAACATTTTGTCTCTGTCAGATAGGTATCAGTCTTACATCCAAGGGCATGTTCTCCATCAGCCCACAAGTATTTAAATGATTTTTCGTTATTTTATTTGTGCCAGGGCTGAAGGTGCTTTATACTGTAACAAGCATAAACTAAGTAACCATGAGTGAAAATGTCAGATTTCTTCCTCCTTTTTTATGGATTCCCTTTTAGTTTCATGTGTGCATTCCCTGGCAGACAGGTTTATAACCCTAACTTAGATCACGATCAAGGATGACCCTGAGAAGGAGTGGCTTGAAACCTGCTCTATCCCAGATGTCCAATCTGGCATCAATCTGGGTCCAGCCCAGAGCTTCTGGGAGGCCCATGCCAGCTCTTTCACATACAGAGGGCAGAAATCTGTGCAGGGAGCACCTACTGAACTGTGGATATGCTATTAAGACCTTTTCTATCCTTTGAAATGCAAAACTGAGGGTAAGTCTGCAATTTCTTTATATCCCTTTAAAATATTTTCACAGTCTTTTGGGAAACCTCAGTCATATAAACTGTCTTCCCTTCTTATTTCCACAGTGCTCAAAACAATCTCTTCCAAAGGGAAACATTTCAGTGAATGCTTCAGTGAAATGAAAGGTGTGTGTTGTGATACCATTCAAACTTATATTTGAAGAATTCTCAGTTGATGCCCTCAAAAGAAAGTGCAGCAATGTTTTTGTTCAGGCTATTTACATACCATCAGAGCTCACAGCTGAGTTAATGTTTCACCTTAGACCGCAGTAAATTAGATAAAACAGTATTTCCTCATTCCCAGAGTAGCAGCAGTTACCCTTTTCCTTTGTCTGCACTGCTCTGTTGTGCTGATACAGGAAAAAAAAACATTGCTTAAACCCTTTTAGCAACAGTCGAAACTATTTTTAAACACAAAATATGTTTCTTTACTGCACTGCCTATTGCTGAGGCATTTTGAAGACTACTAAGCCTTAACTCATGCTAGGTAACAAGAGCTGGCAAACCTACCACCACTGTTTTATAAGTTACATAGAAAGCTAAGTCCATGCAAACCTCAGGGTGATTTTTCCACCTGCTTTTGTTTCACCCAAAAGCAGGAAATGCTTACTCCTTGGACATTAATGTTGGAAATTCCTGAAGTGCTCTGTAAGTAAGCTTTTCAGAAAGGTCCTTTCCAGTGGAGATCTCACACCCACACCTGGGCTCGATGCAGCTGACAAGCCTGTACCTGAGTGACTTTCTCCAAAGGGCATCTCCCAAGCCTGCTGTGCTGGAGCTCCTGAGCTGAGCGGCTGTAGGACTGGGGTTCACCTGTAACAGGGAGCAAGATCTTCAGGTAAGGAATTTATCTGCTCTCTTTTACTCATCTGCTTTTACTCCATGGCAATAATGTGAAGGTAAGGACTTCCATGAGCCAGAACTCCTCAGCAAGGATTACTGTTCTTAAATAGTGAAAATAATAATAGAAAGTATTGGTCTTATAACCAACATCTGGCCACCTCAGCAGCCAAACATTGGCATATGTCCCTGTCATCTCTCTGTGACTGTTCAGGACAAAATGACAACCCAAAAGATTTGGGATTGGGTATATTGCTGCAGTGCTTGATGAGATGAGATGCGAAGAGGTGTGGAGGTCGCTGCTGCATCCTCCCTTTCCAAGGCACCGTGGCCGCTCCAGTGGAGACACTGCTGTGCCACAGGGGGGTGGATCCCACTGGTCAGTGGGATAGCAATCTCACTTGCAGAGGAGCATAAAGCACTCAGGTACTAATTTAAAGTGTTCATCCAAGTGTTTTGGCTTTTTTTTTTCCTTAAAATATTCCCCTCCCCCACCAACAGAACAATATAACAACATAGGCCTAGGTCCCTTGGGAGGAAAGGAAAATTTAAAAGAAGGTCTTATTGTTAAGTTTCTTTTATGCTTATGGTGTTCAGAACAGTTCCAAAAACCAGGCACCACCAATAGAGATAACTTTCCATCTCTTGAACATGCAAACTAGAAACTAGTTCTTACTGCAGCTCATCTAATGAGTACATCTTGATCTGATCTGCAGTCTTGGAGTGTATTTCATCTTATTAACATAAAAATACATAATTATTTCCAATGGATCCTAATCTACTGCAGTTAAAATATCTGCCCAGTTGAAGGCACTTGTATGGATGAAATATTTATTTAAGAAGTTAGGGAGCAAAAAGGAATGACATCATATCAGGTAAGAGCTCTGGCCAAAGATTAAACCACATTTGTGCATTGATCTGAGATAATAACAAAACGTTGTGTACTGAAAACTGAGTGTCCAACTAATTGCGTGTTCCCAAATTCACTCCTATTTCTGACAAGAGGAGCAGTTAAACCAACCTTTTTTTTACATTCAAAGTGTATTCTGTATATTTAAAACAAAAAGCTGTACAAGAGCCTAGGCATGAACACTGGGTGATGATGTGCACAGAGATAAAATGTTTTCAGGTTGTAACAGGCAACGTCATAATGGAAATAATTAAGTGAGGCTTCAGACTGGAAAAAAGCATGACTGGTACTAGATCAGAACTTTTGCTCTTACTTGAAATGTTGTTTGGGTTCTGTTATCAGCAGCAGTGGCACATCAGCCCTGGCAGTTTTGGTGACAGATCATTCACTGTGAGCTCGGCTTGTTTCTCGAAGAGCAGCTGGAACCTGCAGGGCCTTTCACAGCAAGAGCTGCCTCGCCATGAGTAATGGGCAGTGTCGGGTGAGGTGTTGCAGCCGGCTGCTCTCAGGGCTGTCCAGGGCTGCCCGGGTGTGCTCTGCTGCTCCTGCAGACACAGCAGCTGAGCGGACCCACAGCCCAGCTCCTCTGTGCCCTGGGCAGCCCCAGGCAGACCGCTGTGCTCCTGCCCTCCCATGGACAGTGAGGATGGCATTTGAGGCACAGGGACAACGGGGCTCTGTGTGTGCTTGGTTTCTAGATAAGCAATTAAATGCACTTTAAATTATGGGGAGAAAAAATTGCTGTGTTGGATCTACCACATAAATAACAGGAAAAAGTAGAACCCCACTAGTGGTATCTCTCATAGCTCTGGGTTTTAAGCTGTGGCTGGTACCTGCTGCATCAAAGTCCCTTTTTGAGTGCAGGAATAAACAGCACAATAGTGTGGGGATGGAGCTGGGCACTGAGGGTGTTGGTATGTCCTGTTCTGCTCCCACTGGGCACGTGGGGAAGGGAAGGGAAGGAGGAAGGGTCACTCCCCAGATTTACACCTTCCCTGGCAAAGGCCTCAGCCGATGGTGATGGCTGACCTGAACTGCACTGGGACCAGGACCTTGGGTAGGAAAGCACAGATCAAAAGTGGTTCCTGTGCAGTCCAAGTCTGGTTTGAGGTTTGTGTTTGCTTTATCACTTCACCCAAAAAGAGCATACTGGTAGTGACTGACTGGTTTATTTTCTCTGTTGCTGTAGACGCCATTGTCAAGTCACAGAGTTTGCTGTAAATAAATCTATAGTATAAACTGACATTTCTTTTCTCACAATGTCAGTTTTCTGCGTCCTCTTTCTAGCCTGTCTTTCAGGCATTTATTTTGGGAAATCTAGAAAGATAAGTTATGCAGTGGTCTGACTTGGCAGTCACCACAAATGCCAAAATGGAGCAGGAATACTGCGGGCATGATGGCATTTGGCTTCAGGTTGCTGCTGGAGCTGTGCCCCCACCTTGCTCTGCTTGTAGCTGGGGTAGTTTTTGGCAAGAGTCCCACCTTTACCTCTCCTTGTAGCACAAGTGGGTGTTGGTGCTGTTTTAAGCTGCCAGGAGCCCAACTCCCAGCTACAGAAAATAAATGTGCTGTGAACTGATTGATTTATCTGCATCTAGCATTATCCGTCCCCAGCGAGGATCATCGCTGGCTGCACCATGGCAGAGCTGAGCCTGGCAGTGGCTGGAGACAGAGCGGGGACCCAGAGGTGCCAGGGACAGGACGGGGTGGCAGCAGGGGCTTGGAGGAGGTGGTCACCTGCCGCTGCCCTCCCAAGAAGCCACAAGGCTGCAGCCTGCTGTCAGGGCTGGCAAGTCACTGCTCTAACTCTGCTTTTTGCCAAATTGCTTTGAAACTCATTACTGCTGCACAGATACACTTTCCGGTCATCTGAAGACCTCAGTGGCCCTAAATGTAACACAACCCTGTGCTGGTGGCTGCTGGTGTCTGCATGGGTTGCCCGTGGATGAGTGTTGGTCACTGGGGCCAGTGCGTGGGGCTGGTGGCTGCACGAGCCTGGTAAATGTGACGCCTGAGGGGAAACTGGGGCAGGTGGGAGGTTTCTGATGAGCAGCAGTTGGGAAATGGTGCCCACAGGTGCTGGTGGGTGCCCAAGAGCCCCATGTTAGCACAGGCACCACAGTGGGCTCTCAGTCCCAGGGCCGTGGGGGTCGATGAGGAGCACGGGAGCTGTTCTTGCCCCTGCTTGCCTCTGCCCATCTCCAGGCAGGCTGCACCCTCTCTCCTTGTCAGCACACTCTCTTTCTTTCAATTTCACTTGAGAGCTGCATTAAATTTATCCCAGCCCTCAGGGAGCTAAGAGGGGAATTCAGATACTGTAGGTAAAACCTATAGCACACAAGCAGCATTCCTGCTGGGAGGTTTTGTGTCACTAGCTCAACAGCTCACTGATACATCCATTGGGAATGCGACATCTACGTATGCAAACTCAGTGCAGCAAAGAGAAGACACAGAGGAGGAGGCCACTGCCAAGGCAAGGCCCCTGAGCCACTTGTAAAATTCCTTGTGTTTAAGGGTCTGTTTGTGTGACTTTTGATGGAATTTTCCTCCATCTAAGGCAAAAGAAGTAAGCTGAATCTATGGTTTCTTCTACAAACCTCTCTGTTTCAGTCAAGTGGAATCAGTATGGATGTTTTTTCATCCTGAATTGTGTTCTTTATGTGTATCTTGCAGCTCAGGGCTGAATTGTTCATGTATGTACAAACGGAAAAGTAAAAACCAGAAACATTGCATATACTTTGAGGTATGCTCTGATGTTCTTAAGTCAGGGCCAAGAAAGTCATGTGAGCTCTTAACCAGCAAATAACAGGTTATCAAAATGCAAAATCTCATTAAATCAATACCTGAGCACAAAGAAAAGACAGACTTTGTCTTCCCCGTGGTATTCCTGTTGATTATTATCTGCAGAAGGCATCCATTTACCTGCCCTGTTTTAGGAATGTGTTTCTGTTTATGTTGTATTTTGAGCTAAGGCACATCCTTTGGGGAAATGTTGTCATGCTTCACTCTTGCTGCAGCTCAGGCCCAGGTGTGCTTCATCCTGCTGCATGGACACGGCTCTGCACACCCCACAGGCCAGCAGTGATGTCTGTCACATCCTACCAGGCAGTGTTACCTGCAAATCTCTTGTCTCACTGCTGTCCAGGGTGATTCGATCGTCAAGGACTGTGCAACAGGCTGTGCTCACTTGAGACAGTCACCTTCTGAAACGAGGCACTGGTACCAGAACAGGCTCCGTGTCTGCTTGTGTGTCTGTAACATCTCCAAATCTGTGGCCAAAAATGTAAATCGTGGGAGCACACCTAACAGCAAGCCAAGGTATTGCTGTGCTGTTGCTCTGGATTCAGCTTGCCAGCTTCAGCGATTTGTATAAGAATGCAAGGCTGTAATGTTCTTGGAACATCTGGGGCCTTTGGTTTGAGATTCAGCTCTCTTTAAACATGGTGGTGTGGCTTTCCCATCATCATGGAGAGGGCAAATGTCATGACAGGGGCGTGGGATGATGACTGGGCTGTGCCTGTTTTCTGTTCTATTGAAATGACAAACACCTGCTGAGGTTGAAGCTTTATGGATGGGCACCTGGTGAACAGGGTCTTTGAGGCATGGGTCAGTAGGATATGGGGAATGAAAGGCTCTTGCTGAAGGAACCAGCACCATGGCAGACCTTGAGGTATATGTGTGGTATGGTCTGGGCTGGAACCTGGGCAACCTGAGGCAGATGGGAGAACAGTAGCCCTGGTCGGGCCTGGCGTCTCTTCTCAGCACTACGTGCACACTACAGAAACAGTTACACTAAGTGTTATTTGTGTTATCTACCCCTGAGTAAGTAATGGCCAGGGAGCTGGTTGGAGCACCACAGCAGTTCTGCAGGTGGGAAAGGCCCTGCTCTGTGCCCCCAGGGCAGCTCCCGGCTCCTCCCCAGCGCAAGCAGCACCGCGCTGCAGTTCTTTGCAGCGTGAGCTTTGTGCTCCAGGTGAGCAGCAGCTGGGAGGTATTTCTGGCTCCCCTTCCACTGCCCGGAGTCCAGGTGCCTTCCCAATGCCGGCAGCAAGTAAAGAGCTCCTCTTTGCCAAAATTCAACCTCGGGGCAAGGCAGAATGGCTCCCACCAGCCTCGAGGATCCAGATGAAGTTTCTTGGAGCTGGTGGCCTGTGCCCACCTCCTGTCAGCATGGATTGGAGCGGGGCCACCATCCTAATCCTCCTCGTGTCCTGCAGGGATGTGGTGCCAATGGTGCTGGGCACCCCTGCCTGAGGAGCTGCCTTTGGAGTTTGGAGCAGAGATCTGCGACTTTGCAGACCTGAAACTGTGAAGCCCAGGGTAAGAAAATGTAATAGTTTTCCAGACACTTCCCCCTCCCTTCCAAAAGAGATGCCTTGAGTTTAAAACAAAACAGTCCATTTAAAACAAAAAACTAATGAATACGGTAGCCCTTCCCTTTTCCAAGTTTAAATACCTCATCTTTCCTCAGAGAACAGCTCTAAATCATTTTATTTGCAAGCCCTAAGCAGGAATTTGTATTCATGGTAAGACATTTATTGAGTTAATTTATTTAAGGCTGAGGCATAATTTCTAATAGTGGAGGAGTCCCTAGGCCCAGTGCAATTGTCTCCCTGATAGGACATTAATATTTTAAGGGGTTATAATACTCTGTCAATTGATCTATGTCTTTTAGAGAGTAGGTTAGCAGTTATTGATGGTTGATTGTGTGAAGGATTAGCTTAAATAAAGCTGGTGCTTGGCAGATCAGTGCCTGCCCCTGGGCCACGTCCCAGGCCAGCAGGGCAGGGAGCCAAGGTCTGGGACAGAGTCTCAATGGAATGTGGAGGGAAAATAACTCAGTGCACACCTGGAGGGTGATGCTGCTCTGCACCATGGGGGAAGACCGCAGTGCCTCCGTGTGGATGGCAGCGCTGCTGTCCACCAGGATTTCCTGAAAAGATGTGAGACTGGATATGATCTGAGTGATGAGATGAGACTGGGTATGATCTGAGCGAGGAGGTGTTGGCATGTGTCCTGCAGGAGGCTTGTTCATCTTGCCAGATAATCTGTTACTGATGATAAGAGACAAATAACTTGATCTCCGAGTACCTTAATTTCTCTGTTCTTAGAAGCAGGGAACATTTATGCTGTTTCTTGACTTATTTAAAAATAGATCAATTCCAAATAAAAAAAATTTTTGCTTGTTTTATTGCTGTATTAAATTCTACATTGAACTAAGAAACATGGTGCTCAACGTGGAAAACAATCCAGATGAAATACCTTTCGGAAAAGCCTGTCTCAGGGAAGGGATAACAGGACCACTGAGGTCCTGGCAGAGCTGGCCAGGGCATGTTCAGACCCTCTGAGCCCAGGCTGAGGGTACTGAACTCAGCACTGAACTACCTCATATGACAGTGCCATGGCCTAGGATAGGGGACAGTGTGAGCTGTGAAGCTGTTGCCAAACTGTTTGCAAGATCTGACAAACCTGAAAGGATACCAAGGTGGCTTCAGAGCCTGTCATCTCGTGTCTGGCATTTTGAGTGGATTAGCTTTTAAGTTTTCTTGTACACCTCAGAGGTGCCCAGTTGGTGGGAAGTATTGACTGCAGGAACCTGGGTGACAATTGAGACCATCTGAGGGTGGCTGTGTTGGGCCACAGCTCTGCTCCTGGGACACCAGCACACAGCCCCTGTGCACATGGAGCGAGCCAGAAGAAAACAGCATGTGGGGCACTTGGATTCAAATCCAGTGTCTTAGTGGCAACTGCTGTGGACAAGTCAGTCACAGCTTTTCAGTACTGTGTCTGCTTCTAACTATCATCCAGAAGTGACTCTGTTTGTTAACGAGCTCTTTGCAGCTGTAAGGTCACCCAGGTAATGGGCACAGGGGGACTGGGCTGCCAATCATGCAGCCAGGTAATCCTGCCATGCCAAAGCACTGTGACAGCATTACAGGTGTTAGAAAGAAATGTAAATTGTTCACACTAAGCTGCAGTGGCCTGTTGTGGGTGTGTTCACTGGCTTTGAGTATAGGGTTTTATTTATTCCTGTATAAGTTATAACTCTTAATGCAATAGGTAAAAGCTAAATTCTAAAAGGTAAATTCTGCCCCATCAAATGCTGGAGCTTTGTTTTTCTATGTGCATGGCTTATTGTTTATATTTTATTATTTATTTAGGAAAAATGAATGTTGGTGTTGAAGGACATGCAGCTGCAGTGCAGCTTTGACTGTGCTGCTTGCAAGGTCAAAATAAATGTACTGGGTAAAAGTGGGATATGGAGGTACTCAAGACATTACGTGGGTGGTTTACCCCTAAAAATTTCTGTGGGAAGGAGTGTTCCACTGCCCTGCAGAAACTCAGACTAATAGATATGTAAGATGAATGATTACGTCTGAACTGTGCTCCTTGAGGCCCCATCTCCTATTTTTCCTTTACATGCTCATTTGTCAGCATGTTGTCAAACCTTCAATGAATGTGTCACTGGCAGGTCCCTTCCCCTCCCGGGCAGGGTGCTGCGCACGCAGACACACCCCTCCCTCCCATGCTCCCGGGAGGCAGGTGCTCAGCCAGAGTGAAGACAAAATAAAATGATCCTGTCCATCACTCCTTTCCTCCTCAGAGAGGTCAGCGAGTACCTGCTGCTTTTCCTGCTGCAGGGGTGGGCCAGGGCACGTAGCAGCTGCTCAACTAAATGAATTTACTGCTGAACACCCCCCACGGGTGTGCCTGCCACGCACGGGGCAAAATCCTCCCAGCACAGGGCTGCAAGAGAAACTGGTTCCCTTTGTTAGGGCCACCAAAGATGACCAAAGAAAACAATCCCAGATTACCCAGTGCATCTGCACAGCTTATTTTACATTTTCCTGTTAACTGGAAAATTGGAAGAAAAAGTTCCACATATTCATTGAGGACTTTGTGGCCATGTATTTGCTGTAGCCTCCTGGTGAATTGACCATGCCCCTGGTCTGATACAATGTGAGAATAATCAGATGTCTGAAGTATTTTCTCTATGTGTTCCTTTATCTTTCTGTCCCTCTATTCTATTCACTCTAAATGACGCACTCATTCATTCTTTCCAAATTCGGCTCACGTGAGAATTTTCCTGTAATAATACCTTTTATATCCCCTTTCCTCCTCTAGCACACCCAGAACTGAGCAGAGCACTTAGCAAAGATCCTGAGTCAACCACCTCTGCTTTATGGCATGTACCCATAGTTGTTATCCTCTTCTTTCCATGTACTCGGGGAACACCACTTCGTGTCCTGGGAGGGAGTTAATCTTGAGCACGCTCACCTCACCTGATAGGAACAAGTGTAATTATGTCTCACGTAAAACACTTGCACATATACAATGCATGAGCTGCAGGGAGCAGAACTGCCAGGGTGGGAGGGACTGTATATATAGGGTTACCGTCAAAGGGCTGGCAAGGGGAGAGCAGCAAAATCACAGAAAGCAGCGTAGCTGGGCTGTGATCTCTCTGCCTCTTGGAGGAGGGCAGGTGAACTCTGTGCTTCCAGGCCTGGATCCCTGCCTGCACTGAGGGGCAGGTTTGCCAGCTGACTGAACCTGAAGGCATTGACCATCGTGACTGAGCTCGGGGATCTGCAGCCACGGGAGAATGACAATTGCAGGCAAGTTTAGATTAGACCTAGACTTAAGTTACCTAGAGCAGGAGAAAAAGAGCTGCCTGGAGCATGACAGATTTCGGTATAAAATTGTAATTATGTATACATTTTATGTACATTGTATTTTTTCAAATTTAACAAATTGACCAAACAGAAGCCAAACTTGACGTTTTGGAGGAAGAATTTATTTCATGTAAGTGAATCTCAGAAATCTTCATTTTTATATAGAATTTAAGATTTTCTGTGTGTATTTAAGGACTTTGGGCCTGCAAGCTGCAGCAGGCCTGTGTACCGTGTTGGAGGAGCAGATGTGAGCGTAAACTGCCACTTCCTATTAGCAGCTTGAAGGATGAGAGTTTACATCTTGAAAAAATAAATGCATTACCCAGGCCTGGTTTTAACATTCTTACATAAGGACTGAATTCTAGTTCTATGTAAACCCATGTATGTTGGAGTTGCTTCTGACTTTCATTGGCACAAATAAGAGGGGAAATCAGGCATGTGGTTTATGGGGTGTCATAAATAACAGGCCAGGGTCTCCCCTCTCCCGTACTACGTATAAAGGGCATGGATGTGAATGCGCATACCACTAATGGTACCAGCAGGTATGAAACTAGGAGTGGGCTCTGCATCTGCAAGTGACCTGGTGTTTGTTTGTCCCACATAGCCTGGGACATCTCTGGGGTGCCAATGGCCTGTGGGGCAGGTGCTGCTCCTGTCACAGCGCTGAGGTAGCTGTGCCCAAACACAGCTGGGCTCACCTCAACAGTGCCCAAACACAAACACAGCAGTGGTCACCTCAGCTGTGCCTGCTGCTCCTGGAATGGAGAGGTCATTTTTCATGTGATGTAATGACAGTGACGTGGATGGAAAGAATCTATTTTTTACCAAGAACAGAAGTTCACACAGGGTCTTGAAGGATTTCTGCAAGTACCATGAAGTCACCTTTTTAATTGTCCGTGATTCCAGATAATCACTCAGGGCTACTGAAAAAAAAGCAAATAGCAGAATGAAGCAGTCGGTGCTGTCCCTGTGCAGCCAGCTCCCAGCACTGGGGTCACCCTGCCACAGCCAGCACCTGCCTTGCTGGGGCCTGGGCTGCCACAGGTCTGCTCTGGAACACACCTTCTGTTCTTCCAGGCAAAAATTGGCCAAATAATGATCTTCTAGGATTGGTCAAGTTATTGAACAACTTGGTTGAGTTTACATTTTCCCAGACAGGGAAACCAGAAGGACAGAAAAAATGTCCAACCAAAGCAGAAACTTTCTGAGGTTTTGACAGAATACAAATGCATGTAAGACTTCAGTCAATATGAAACATTCCTTTCAACCTCAAATTACGTGCTTTGGTTTACCTTCTCTTATTTCACACACTGGAAGTCTTTTCTCAATATCTTGTTTCAGTCAGAAAATATTATAGGCATGAAAAGAGATTTTTGAAGGTAAAAGACCAGAAACAGTCTCAGTGTTACCAACCTATGGGTACAGATGCTGTTTCCAGGTTCTCCCACTCCCTTTACCTCCACCAGCTTCTGATGTTCCCTTTTGTTCTGACCAGCCAAGGACTGACCTCACACATCTGTGATATGTGATAGGATCCCATCAGCTCTTCAGTACTGTAATAATGGGATTTGTTTTTTCTGAATTTATTTTAGTGTCAAATAGGTAATGTTTCCAGTAAGAGTCCTTGCATCAAAAGGTGCAAAAATGTGTTCCTGTTAACTCAATTCTCTTCCTTGTAGTTGCTTTGTATTTTCTTCTGGCCTGCCAAAATAAATATTCAGCATTCAAAAATTTAAAAAGATAGTAATAATTCTTTTTTCTTGGAAGAACAAGCTTAAAAGTTTAAAGGAAAAGTATTTCAAATTGAAGTTTAAAATTGAGGAAATTAAGAGGCCAGATCATTTTAAAGACGTTAATTTTCAGTTGATCTAGCGATTTGTGGGGTCAAAAGTTAAAATTTGAACAGCCCTCATAATATATCATCAGTATACCTGATCTTTCACAGCAGGTGTCATGGCATGAACCTTTCCTTACAAAATCCTCTGCCCATGCACTTTCCCAAAGCAGTTGTCTTTCAGGATCAGACAACTGCTCACAGTTGCCTTTGCTCAGCCTGAAAAAAAGAAACATTAAACAAAGGGAGACATTATATCTGTCTTAAATCACTCAAAACCTCTTCTAGACAAACAAATATTTTGAGCTGGAATTGACATTTTGGCAAAGCCAGTGAAGTCTGATTCCAGAGTGTGTGATGCTTTGTGCCTCCCCCATCGTTTTGTAATTTTATGTGGCAATTATTACTCACGTCAGCGGCCAAAGGAAGCTCAGCACAGGGCAGGGCAGCCACCAGGCAGCCAGGGCTGTGCTCCCCCCCAGGCACAGAGCCATGGCACAGCCAAACCATGCCCAGCTCCATGGCTGCGGTGAAAACAAGTGCCCTCACCTGATGGCTGACAAACCTTGTCCTGGGAATCAAAGCACCTGTGAAAACACTCCAGTGAAAATGGCTGCCTGAAATTTTGGGGTATGGTCTCACTTGTTTGGTTCAGGCAGGCTGAGTTTCGGAGCGAGGTGTCGCGGGTGCTGCGGGCCCTGTGTGAGGCCCTGTCCTGAGGGACACAAGCTGTCCATGGACTGCCATCACCCGCTGTGCCTCTGCCCCCTGCCCATGGCACATGCAGCCTGGTGGTTCCCTGCAGAGCTTTCACTCCCAATGAAATCATTTCCCTGTGAGGAAAATAGAACAGATAAATTGTGCCTGAGTTCAGCATGAAAATCTTAAAATTTTGAAATAAATAAAGGCATCACCTAAATGGGCAAATTAAATGCAATCTGGTTTTGTTTCAGTATTTGTTTGTTTTCTCTATCTCCCCCACCCAGGCTTTACTCTGAGATGCACACTGCCTGTGCTGCCTGTTCTGCAGTCAGAGCAATCTGGCTCCACTAATGTTTGACCTTGTGAATTATGATCTCAAGCCTAGTAAACAGCTCATATAGGTTTGGTTTTCGGGGTGGTGTTTTAGCTTCCTGTAAATGCTCCCTTTGCCTGGCACTGGGATGTCACCAGCCAGTGGAAAATCGGAGAACATGCCGATCTGCTGCTCTGTGCAGGGACAGGGATGGCAGGGGGAGGGGAGGCAGGGCTCCCTGGGCAGGCCTTTACGGCTGTGAAAGAGCTGTCACTATGGGTTACACTGGCAGAGGTACGTGGGAGCCTGGGGACCACTTCAGGCCCCACCAGGTGAGTGTGTACATCTCTCTTACCTCACACCTCATTCTCTATAAACACAATTATTGATGCTGGCAGTGATTTTTCCTCCTTTTTTTTGTTTTCACTCCTACCACCCCTTCAAAGACAGTGGAATAAAGCAGGATTAAGGAAGCACAGTCTGAGCTGTAGTGGCAGATGCATACTGCTGCTGTTGGGTGGAATAATGAAGCATTGTTTCAGGAAATTCTCTGGCAGACACAGGCTTCCACAGAGGACTCTATCTGGTCCTAGTTTGCTACAAAACTTGCCTCTTTGCATGATTTTCAGAGCCAGAAGGGAGAATACAGAGCTGAGTGGGCAAGTTGTTATATTCTCGGGGTTTTCATTCTGAGTCTACATAATGATTGACTATTCTATAACTTCGGCACTGGAAGCAGCCTTGGCACCAGTAGTACTGGTACTGCCTTCACGAGTACTGCTCTTCTGTATTGCCTGGGCCACGCTTTCACTGGTCAGACACAAATGTCTAGATTAAACTCTGCTTAAAGGTATGTTTTTCTATTAGAATTAAATCCTTTATTGGACAGAGAGACATAAATACACAATCTGATTTTAATTTCTTCACAGTATATTGTACTGGCAATCTCTGATGAAAGCTCCTGTCCTATAAAAGCAGAATTGCCATTGTATTAACCAATACACTGAGTAGTGAAGAAATGCTGTGGTTTTATTCAGCTCTGGACACTGGTGTCACCTTTTCCTTGCCCAGGAGTACTTTGGCATGCCCAGTATTTAGCTCTTTTCAGTACCCACAGATCTCCCTTTCCCTGCCTCATAGTCTTTGATGTATTTATTATCTTTGCAGTCATCCTGTGCAAAACAGGTGGTCATGAAGGATGCTCATGAGGGGTTCCCCTGCTGAAGGTCATGAATTCTCATGAATACTTTCAACTAAAGACTAATTTGTAAAATTAACTTCTTTCTAGAAGTTCTTCTTTAAACTACCTAGACTAATCCTCCTTCTTTTTCATTAAAATTGTGGTCTGACATTGCTGCGAGTGAGTAAATAATTCTCTCTCCAGCCCTGCATCATCACAATATAATGAGGAGCACTCAATAGCATCTGGAAACATCTGAATACGATGTTCAAAGAATGGCCTAAAAGTGCAAAGCCTTATTCTATATTCAGATGTTGGATCAGTATTAGAGCATATTTTGTTTTGAAAAAAACATCCTTTCTCTACTGGGATGCCCTGCATTTGTGGTGCTTGAATGTTCAGGTGGTTTTACTGGCTCTGTATGGTCAATGTTGTTATTGTCTGGAGCTCAGCTGTCCCGTGACACAGCACCAGAGCCGTGCCTCTAGCTGAGGAGACAGAGTGTCCTCTGGGCTGTGGGGAGCTACCACAGGAAGAATGTATCCCAAGCAGAAAATTCTTGATATTTGGGTTATTATGGAACAACCAGGTTGGAAGCTGAGGTCCTAATTGCCTTGTGTGGTGAGAGAGGCACTGGGTCTGAAAGAAAGGTGTGTGACTGGAGCAGCACTTCAAGCTGGGAACAAAAAATCAGAGTGGAGGAGTGCAGGGCTCAGAGCTGTCCACTGTGGCACCTGCTCCAAGGCCAGCATGAGTCCACGGAATCTCAGGCCAGAAGCCAAGACTTGGTTCCACTCCCAGAAAAGTCAACGAAACCCATTTAAAGTGAAACGATTTCATGCTGTACTGCAGGCTGAGTGACTTGGCAGCATTACTGTTAATAGCATGGATTTATCCCAGGTACAAGTTAATGGGGCACAGAGTTACAGCACTTCTGTGAAGCTGGTTAGTGGAGCCTGGGACTAAAAGATGCTGAAACTGTCATCTGTGGGCAGGATTTCACCTGGCCTTCAGAGTCTGACTGCTCTGGGAACTACCCAAACATTTTCCTACTTAATAAATCCCTTCCCATGGTGCCATTCTAAACATCATCTAATGGCCATCCCATACTGATAGAAGAGGAGCTAAAATTTGTCAAGGAATTCAGGACCTGAGTTGTCACCAGGATCTTTTATGTGGTGTTAAGACAAAATGTGTGGTAAGATGACACTAGCCAGGAAAAAGGGCAGGAACCACTGTGTATCACAAAAGTTAAACATCATACAGTGATGGTTCTGATTGTGCAGCATTTCTTTTCCCTGTCCCCTTCCCTTAAAAGAGTTTTCCTTAAATCACAGAACTTTGCCTTTCTTTTCTGCTTCACAGACAAGCAGAGCAAGTACAGAAACAATCTCCAGGAATGTTCTGCAGATATTTTTCCTTCTTTGGTCTGTGTCTTTTCCTTCCAATCCAAAGGTAAGTGGAAGGTTTTGTTTTACAGGAGACATTTGAATTATGTTTCACATAAATAATGTGGGTCAAAAGGAAACTATGCTTCCAGTTATCCAGCCCATCCAAAGGAAGCTGGGTGCAGTAAGGCATGTGGCATAGAGAGAGCAACCTGCACAGGTCCCTAAACCACAATTTGTCCATTATAGTGCAACCCCTGATTTCCTGTTCAGAACCAGAGCACAGTTTGTAGGTTTTTGCTGGAAATGCCCCCCCAACAGGGCTCCCAACTCTGTTATTATCATCCTTTGACCTACAAGTACCAAATTTCTTTAATTTTTTGTGTATATAATGTGCAAAAACTGGTTCAGTTCTGCTGTGAGGTCCTGTATGGCCTTAGAACCTGCAGCTACAAGGCCTATTAACCCAGCTTCAAAGGGAACAGAAGAAAAAACATTGGTAAGAGCTGTTAGTAAGTCCATCGCTGCTTTCTGCCCAGAGCAGGCGTCCTGAGACTGGGAGTGGCAGAGGCTCTGCCTCCCACCTCCTTCTGCCCTGCCCAAAGCAGTAACAAACTCTTAACGATTCACTCAACCACCTGGGGACACTGCACCAGAGCTGTCACCTTTTACAGTCCAAAGCCCCATCTCTCCTGCTGTCTGTGTGATAGTGCAGATCTGTCAGCCCGACAATGCCAGCTCCTGGCTTCATTGTCCAGCCACAGAGTGTCAGTTTGGACACCGCAGGCTGGACGCACCAGCTGGGGCGGTACTGCCCACGAAGCTCTCTGGGTGTCTGTGAAGTGCACAGTGCTCCACCTTTCCTCTCCCAGTGTTACTGCTGACAGTAGATGTGGGGAGCTGCCTAACGCTCACATCTAGGATGAAGCTTCTTTAGGAGACTAGAGATTAGGGATTAGGGGGAGCTGTTTGGCAGTAAGATTTGTCTCAGGTTGCCCTAAGCAGGAGGAAAAAAGAAATGCACATTCCTTGTATAGACTGTACGAGAAGGAGTGGGAAGGGGAAATTGGGGGTTATTGTTAAGACTTGTGATCTATAGACTTTGCTTGATATCTCTGTGATATTTTAGAAAGGTCCTTAAGGTACTGTACATACAACCTGTAGCTATCAGCTGAGGCAATTTGCCATTTTCCCACCTCTGCAAGGTGCTAATTATTCAGCCAAGATAGCAATGTGAGCAAGTGCTTGTAATTTCAATTATCTACTTGTTTTTAATAACTATTTTATGCAGTTTGTTTGCTTGTTTGAGCACAAGCTAGAAACATAGCTGCAGCTGCACGCCAGATGTGCCCAGCCCACGCGTCACAGTACGTACTTGTGTCCCCAGGAGGTGCTCCCTGGGTCACGTATCCAGCTTGCACAGCAGCGACACAACATCCCTTCCTGGATTTGAGAACCTCACCATGGGATACAACAAATACCTCCGGCCCTACTTTGGTGGTATGTTGACTCCACGCATGGGGGCATTTCAGGAACAACCTGTAAGGCTTGTGTGGAAGGGATGCTTTAAGCTTGCTTTAGGATGCTGCAGTTTGAAAGGTTGTGTTTCTTTCAAATTAGGTGGTGGCCAGGGCTGCCCTTCCTTCCTGCACATCCACTGTTGTCTTGAATAGCTGCTGCATGTATGTGTGGGGCTTGAGAACATGTCCATCTATGAGGCTGAGACCAGGGAATTTATAAACTTCAACATCTCTAGGAAAGACCTGGCCGAGTAACTACATGCTGCTCTAACTGTACAAGCTTTTGTTTAGAGCCTGAGCCTTTGATTTTCTGCTTTACAGCTGTTCATGTACAGCTATTTAGTAGATTGCAGCCATAGAGGAACAAAGACACTCTTCTTGCCAGGAATATTGACTTTGGACACGTCTTCTCTTTCCACTGAGACACAAATGTGCTTTAAACTCTGGGGAGTCTCTGGGGAGTCAGGAGCAGGCAGGCAATTAGGAACTTACCTGGGACTGTTGACCAATTTCGGTGTCAGGTCTCTCACTGTCCAGGTGAGTGCTGTAATCACACAGAATAAAAGGTTTCTCAGAATGACATTCAGCACCTGAAAAATATCAATGAAAGTTTAAAAAACAGCTATGACTATTTTTTATTTCTATTTATTTTGGTTTTCTGCTAGAACCCATTAATGAAACTCTACTTGACAGAAAAATTTCCCATCAGCTTTCACAAGGCCTTGGATGTTTCCCCTTGTAGACTGACCTGCTGTTACTGAGCTCCTTCCATTTTCTGACCATGGTAATAAATTTCTAGGACAATAACAAGAATTTAGCATCTTGTTATGCCTGGAATGTCTGACCTCATGACTGACTAGTAAAGCTCCTCCAACTCCCGTCACACCAGTGAACAAATACTTCTCTACGATGTAACAGAGATCAGCTGCATCTATGGCAGATGTTATAATAAAAATGGTCTGGATTCTGCTGTCACCTCCTCCAGAGGCCCAAATCCTCACAGATCTAACCCGTGGTCAGTAATTGGACTGGGCTTCAAGAGTCTGAATAGACAGAGGGCATGAATGACACCTACTTTAAAAAAAATACAACTTTTGCACATGAAACATATTTTGGAACAGCTTAAAACAAACAAACAAACAAACAAAACCAAAACCACCCAGAAAGCGATTTAGGAATTGTGACCCTTGGATGTTCCTAAGTGTCATTTAGATGATGAAATCGAGTTTCAGCAATCCCATGAGGAAAGGCATGGCTGTGTTGCCACTTAGGCAGAGGCATGTCTTGGAAAGCCCTGCTCGGAGCGCCAGATTCGTCCCGAGGATCAGACAAACCAGGCACAACCCAAGGGACAGTTTGTGTCTCTGCGCTGGTACCGCATTTCCCTCTG
This sequence comes from Cephalopterus ornatus, assembly GCA_013396775.1. Lineage (NCBI taxonomy): Eukaryota > Metazoa > Chordata > Aves > Passeriformes > Cotingidae > Cephalopterus > Cephalopterus ornatus. The sequence continues at coordinate 75,689 of VZRE01000442.1, forward strand.
CGGGGCCGCGGCTGGCTCCGGGCCGTTCCCGGCGGTGCCCCGGTAGTTCCCGCGTGGTTCCCGGGCCGCTCCCGGGCGATTCCTGGAGCATCCCGGCGATTCCCGGCCGCTCCCGGGCGATTCCCGGGCGATTCCCGGCCGCTCCCGGGCGATTCCCGGGCGATTCCCGGAGCATCCCGGCGATTCCCGGGCGATTCCCGGAGCATCCCGGCGATTCCCGGCCGCTCCCGGGCGGAGCCGCCCTCTGGCGGTGGATCTCAGCAGTCGGTGTCAGCGCTGCCCGGATCCAGGACTCGAGTGCTGAAACTTGCCTTGCGAATAGAGCAGTCGGGCAGTAACCACCACGAGGCAAAGGCCGCTGCAGCTGTGGTTTGTAGGCAGTGCCCGTTCTCGGCAATCAGGGCATCCCTGTGCCCCGGAGCTGCCCGCGCGTGGTGACAGCTGTGAGAAATACCCTGTGCAGTTACCGGCCCGGCCGCTCCGGGGCAGGGAGGCAAGGGACAAAGTAGCCCTGGCTGCCCAGCCGCCCACAAATGCCACTGAAATGCTGCTGATCCAAACTGGTCAGCTTCACAGATGTGGCTGGTCAGTATTTGCGCTCTGCTACCAGCACCAGAACAGAACTCCAGCTCCCTAACAGTGACAACTGTATTTTGGATCATGTCATTTGTGAGCCTAATGCTCTGAAACTGTGTCAAACGCTTTGGGCCGCTGTGGTTTTAGGGACAGCATGTGAGGCCAGGGGCAGTGCCCACACTGCACAGCATCCTGAGTGGCTTTACTGTGCCCGTCAGACTTCCCTTCTCTCTGCTGAGGCATTTCTTTCCCTCCACAGGAAAACCTGTTCAAATTGCAATGAGTCTGGACATTGCAAGTATTTCCAGTATATCCGAGAGCAACATGGTAAATGAAAGAATTTTTATTTTATGAGATAAGAGTGGGATCTGTCTGAGAGACTTGGCATGTATTCTGTGGTCACACTGAAGCTACTTTGCTGTTCTGGGCTATTGACCACTTTCAGAGGTGTGATGAAAACAAGGCTCATTTATGACTGCAGACTGTGCAGATGCCATAGTAATGGGGGCTTGCAAATAAATAGAAGTGGCTCCAAAGGTCCTACTGGTCAAAAATTTAGCACCTCATGGAAATCAGACCCCTTGGAAATGGGAAAAAATTAATACTGTTTGGCATTTCCTCTCCCTTACCTTTCCTCCTTGGAGGAGCCCTTTGTGTGGAACAGGGTGGGCTCTGTTGGGTGTGCTGGAACTGACTGAAATCCCAGACAGGGTTTCTTCTCAAGGAGGAGAAGTGAGGCTTTGAGCTGAGACACAGTCTGAGGCTCAAAGGACTGGCCATCCCAAGAAAAAAAACAAAAACAAAAACAAAAACAAAAACAAACAAAAAAAACCAAACAAAAACAAACAGTTTTTAAATATACAGAAAACATCTTCCCACCACTGGTGAGTCTGGTTCATTCTACTTCTGATAATAGCTGGATTTCAAACATTGATCACTGAAATCTCCTGTTTCAGGTTGTCCAAAACTGTAGGCAACTTGGGTAAATTCAGCAAATAGTTTCAGTCCAAACAGTCAGAAGGTCAGTCAGGAAAAATGTCAACACTTAATTTCTGCATTTTCACGACTGCCACCACCAATTATGTTTTTCTACCTCCTTCTAACAAATTAAACAAGTTCACTAAATAAAATACTTTAACTTTGCTAAAGGTAATCATTTTGGGGAAGGAGCAGAACCAACAAAATCAATTATCCACAAACCTATAACTTAATTGAAGTGTCTTTAAAAAGGATCATGTTCTGGAGTTTTTCTGGATGATCCATCTAAATTTCTTTGACCATATGGAAAATATTGCAGAGGCTCACTCTGTGTCTTGCTCAAAGCTGGAAAATCAACCAGGATTCTTCACTTTTATCACTCCTATAACTCCCTGTATTGAAAGCTGTAACAACATGTTGACTTCTTTTTCTTCTCCATCACAGGCCAAGAGCGAAATTTTAAAAGTTGCAAAAGCAAACACTGATATTCCTTAACTCCTTAGAGCATTTTAAAAATTAGAGATGGAATGAAGAAGAACTGCTTGATCTTCCAGAGCCAGGCAGCAGTTCTGTGGTGAAAAAGTGATTTCAGGCTGTTAACACAAGTGCCAATGCCAGTTCGCCTGTGACAGAGATGTTCTGAAAATAAAAGGCATTACTGGTTGCATTTACTTGGACTGTAATGATGGAAGTGAAATAGTCCAACAGTGCCTGTGTTGTCCAGAAGGGTCAGCAAAGCATCAGCTTCAGAGCTGAGTGGGTGCTGCTTATTCTTTTCTACTGGGGCTCTTTGAAAATGCTCCAGTCACTGCAGGTCGATTTTGGCAGGCATGAGTTAATCCCAGTGTCCTTAGATTCAAAACTCCTGTTAAAAGAAAAGGTACCAGTTTAGCTTTTTTCCTTTGTTTGGGGCTTTTTTAAGACCTCAGTGAAGTAACAGGTTGGATTCACTTACCTTTTTTCCTCCAGTGCCAATGTGTCTTTCATGATCATATTTACAGCGTGTGTGGAATTTCCCAGCTCTAGACAATGACTCATCTGTAGTGTCAATGACTTGCTGGGTGACCTCAAGTGTGTGTTTCCCATCTGTTTTCTTACCTGCAAAATGAACACAAAAAATACCAGTCATTGCTCATTTTTTTTAAAAAAGTACTATAAGTATAATCTTTAGTTCTCAAACACCACACCTTAGATGATAGTATATTGAAAATATTACAGAATAAATAAAACTATGTTGAAAATAAAGTTTGAGGCTTCATTGAAGTTTGGCTGTGACAGGTTAAACAAATGTGTGTTGTCTTTTGTCACAGGTGGCATGCCCGTGGCTGTGCTGTGCAGATGGCTGGCCGTGCATCCTCACGGGCTCTCCTCTCTTTCCCAGGATTACACAGCTACCATCTCCCTGCTGCAGCGCTGGACAGACCCCCGCCTGGTCTTCCACGGCAACAAGAGCTTCACGCTGGATGCTCGCCTGGTGGAACTGCTCTGGGTGCCAGACACCTACATCGTGGAGTCCAAGAGGTCCTTCCTGCACGACGTCACCGTGGGCAACCGTCTCATAAGGCTGTTCTCTAATGGCACCATCCTGTACGCCTTGAGGTGAGTCAACCTTTGCTTTAGGGCTGATGGGTCAGAATACATTTCCAGAATTACACTGGACAGCAGCAGATGCCAGCTGTCATGGGTCAGGAGTTCAGGGTCAATGAGCCTACTGTGACCATACTCTCCCAATCCATTTCCCCTGTTCTGTCCTCCTGGAAATGCCAGTCAAGGATCAGGATTTCTCATCATGGTATGTGCTGTGTCCACTCAGAAAGCTCGCAAGTTTCGGCGTCACCCAAGAAAAGTCGAGTCAGGTAGAGGCAGGGGAGGAATGGAAGGAGGACATCATGACAGTAAAAGTTTAACTGATGGTGAAAACTATTTGTTTATCCGGTGCCATGTAGCAATGACTTCTGTTTTTTACCAAAAACCGTATTTGTCTGTGTACTGGAGGAATGTGCTCTGCAGCTGTGTCAGCAGTTCTTACAGTGCTCTGTTTCCTCAGCTCACAGTAACTGGGTCCCAGTTACCTCAACGGCAAAGTAATACTCATTTACCTCCCCAGCAGAGCAAGCCAGAGTATGCGTGCCGTTAGTTAACGTGCCTCACGTCGCAAGTGGTGACTTCTTCAGATGTGCAAGCTGTAGCACTGGAAAAAAATGTAAATCTACACCAAATCTCCCACCAGAGCAAAGCAAAATTCCTGCTTGGGTTATGTTTTCATCAGGGTGCCTGCAGAGAGCACATCCTCTCTGCAGGGTTCTAAGTTCATTCATTTCATAGGCCTAATGACAGAGCAGAGTCTTTGTGATCCAGTTTGCTATGTAAAACAGCTATGTCACTACATGCTTTTATTGCAACTTTCAGAGGTCTTTCTCCTCCTACAGAATCACTACTACTGTTGCCTGTAACATGGACCTGTCAAAATATCCAATGGACACACAAACGTGCAGACTGCAGCTAGAAAGCTGTAAGTGTAACATTCTACAAAACTCTAACTTTAAATTTGTTTATTCATAAATAACTACATATCTTGAATATTTGGATCCAGCACAGTGGCTTTCTGGAGTAGACTTTTAGTCCTGCAGATACAAATGTCCAAAAGTAAACATCTTTTGTATCATCAATTTTCAAATGTTTGGTTAAAATCCACAGTCCAGAGAATTTCTGTTACTGTGCAGACTATGCAAAAAGAGTGATAATAATGAATATTTTTATTGAAGTGCAGATATTTTAATTTTGCACAGAACAGTTGAAGTAATATTGGCTGGTTTTCCAAATTTGGTTCCTTTTGAAAACACAGCTTCTTCAAAACTAACTTGTGGGGTAAGCGGATGGGATGCGGTACAGCAAGGAACAACCTCTCACATTTTTGGGTATCTAGTACCCTCGTCAACAGAAGAGTCTCTGACTGGGAAGTCTCAAGAAAAGGAATTGTCAGTGAGTTCTGCTCTCAATGAGATTAAAACTCATCTATGGCAATGCTGGCTGAGAAAGGCTCCAGGAAAATTTAGGCCACTCGAGGGTTGTTACCCCGGAGCTCAGCCCGCTCAGCGCTGCTGTGTGCTGTGAAGCTCCACAATGAGCAGGCTTCATCTCCTGCTTCATGGCACAAAACCAAACACCTCAGCACTGAAAAGACCAGCTTTTTAACTTCTGGGGTTGCAGCATGAAGCACCTAGGGAAGCACATATTATTTTCACATTAAAATCATATTAGTTCACCATGGTTAACTTTATTACAAAGCACAGCTCTTGAAATAATAATGATTGGCCTCTTCTGCTAAAGCGGAGCTTGTTTGGGCCTGGTTTAAAAGTGATTGGGTCCTACATCATGTTCAGTTGCTGCATAATTCCAATGAAATTAGATACACATTGCCCACTGGAGATTTCATTAGGATAAGTGCCCAGAAATAATGCTATTTAAATATACACCAGATGAATTAACAACAATCTATCATTTATTATAAAATTTTCCTGAGTAACCACGATTTATAAAACCACTTAGAAACTTAGAAAAGTCACATGCTTAGGATTCTACTCAGGGATTCATACTCTGGACACCTAATTTAGGAGTTTATCACGCTCAAGCTCTGGTAATTTGTGCCTAATAAGAAAACACAATTAGATGAAAACAGAGCTGCAACTGCATCTGATTCCTTCTACCAGGACGAACAGTTTATTACCAGAATCACAGCGTCCTTACGCATGGTCTCAAAGAAGGGCTCTTAATAAAATAATTACATCAGTGAGACTGATGGACTTGTTTCCTAAATTAAGTGAAAATTTTGAAGAGAATGGCAGGCTGGTGACTCAGTACAAGCTTTATCTCTCAGACTGAGATATCCCTCGGTCCAACCTGAAGTTATGCCATCACTTGCATTCCTGGAAGCACTTACTCAGGTGGCAGATATGGGAGTCCCACTGCTTTGGAGGCAGGAATTTGGTGTTACCTAAAGCTCATGTTCATTTCTTTGTCCTCAGTAACTTAATGCCTTTGGAGATAGGAGGAATGCTTTGTAGAAAAGGTTGTCTTTATGAGCAAGTTTTCTGGACAATGCGTATCCAATCAGAGGAACCTAGTTCATAACCATGTAGCAGTCTCAGCTCTGAGCTTTTGACTGACTGAAAATGCATTTTCTCCTATTTTTAGGCACTTGAATAGGTGGTTCAGGAAAATGTGCTTCTGCTCCTTGGTAAGGGGCTCAGTGGGATCTGAATTCTCTGTTTTCAACCACTGTGTATCTCCTGCTCTCCTCTCAGAATGAAGAGACTACGTTTGAGGGTTAATTGCTGCAGGGTTTAATCCTACTGCATGTAATCAAGCTGTGCATGACAGCAATAGGTTATCTTTAAATCAGAAATACCCCATGTAAAGGACTGAAATAGCCTCTCTGCAGGCTCGCTTGTTGCGTGTCTTTCCCAGAGGCATGTATTCCTGTTGAAATCTGGACCAGCAGACAAAGTGCAGCAATGAAAGCCCAGCCAAGGTCCCCCCGCGGTCTGACACAGCTCAGAGGGCCTTTGTCCAGCCTGCAATGCCCGGATCGTGGTTCTGTTCCCCCTCAGGACACAGAGCAGGGCAGCAGCCAGGCTTTTACTGGCTAAACCACAGTCAGACAGGTCTCTATGTTCTCCTTAGGGGGCTATGATGAGAACGACATCATCTTCACGTGGCTGAGAGGAAACGACTCTGTCCATGGCATGGAGGAGCTGCGGCTCTCTCAGTACACGGTGCAGCGTTACTACACCCTGGTCTCAAAGTCACAGCAGGAGACAGGTAAAGCTGTGAAAGAAAAAGGCAAGGAAAGCTCTTGGGTATTTCCCATCACATCTCCGCACATACCTGAAGAAACTCTCTCCTTTCTATAAATACTAGGGAGAGCAATGTTTACAGTAACTGGGAGTAAAATGAATTTTGAAAATACACTTTTGTTTGTAAATTACAATTCTATCATGATGGAATAACATCTCTTTGTACATCAGAATTCAATGTCTTTTTCATTATGAGTGTAAATACTCTTCTCTCCAATCACAGACATTGTGAGAAGGGGGCAAAACTTCCTTAGAATTACCAGGTTTTAAAAATCACAATGTTTTGTTGTTTTGTTGTGTACACAGCCCATGAACAACATGGACTTTGTTTCTACATTTCAAAGGGAGCTATTGTTTAAACAGCAGAACTATATCCTGAAAACACTACTGATCCAGCCCCAGAACCCTTATGTCAGTATTTACAAATAATTGATTTTTAAAAACTGACTGATTTCTTTTGAGCAGAAAAAGATACCGTTATCAAAGATCACAAATTACTAATGAAAACAGGGCATCTAATTCTTTGTGATGATAAGGTACTGGGATGCTTTGGGATGTGAGCCAGAGCCTGCTGAAATCGAGAGACAAATCTTTTGTCTGTCTCTCATCCATCAGATAAGGCTGAACTTGGCAATGCCCCTTCAGAGCAGGTGTTGGGAAAAGTGCCCTGTGCTGAGTGTGAGAGAGCAGGTGACAGCACCAGCCCTGCTCTGCTCCCAGTTAAGGCACTGGTGTAACGTTTCCACTGGGGCTGAAGCACAGGAGCCCCTTTGCAAACCCTGCGTCGCCGGATGTCCCTGCCCCATCAGTGCTGTGTGTCCTCTCCCGTGGGATGTGTTGGCCCTCTGAGACGTAAGCGAAGCCTCTCCCACCATCGTAGTGTGGCTCTGCTGAGGTCCCTCAGCTGAAGGGCTGGTGCTGGGCTGTTCCAGTTTCACTTCAGGTGTCCTTGGGAATCTCACGCTCACCGAGTTTCTTCCTTTCATGATCAGGCAGTTACCCACGTCTGATACTACAGTTTGAGCTAAGAAGAAATGTACTGTACTTCATTTTGGAGACCTATGTGCCCTCCACTCTGCTTGTCATGTTGTCCTGGGTTTCTTTTTGGATCACATTGGACTCAGTGCCTGCAAGAACCTGCATTGGTGAGTTATTGCCTGAGGAATGGAGAAGACTTAAGCAGGCAGGGCAGCCTCTGAAGGTTGGGTAGATGGTCCTTTTCTTGAGCTCTCTGCTCAGGAGTAAATGGTCTACTCACCTTCTGCTGTTGCTTGGGGCAGAGTTGGGCTAGCATGGAGGATGTGCTGCGGCAGGTACATGTGCCTACCTGCCAAGGCTCCCAGGAGATTCACAGTAGAGAGTAGAGGACAGAGCACACATTCTTTGTGGTGTGCTTTGGAGGGAGCAGGATGGGGGAATTTTTTACTGAAAGCCAGAAAAAGAAGAGAGTCAAGTGCTTATTGGACCCAAGTTGTCAACATCAGGGAGAGCCTATGTGAAGCTTGTGGTTAGTGCTACAAAAACATTTCAGTTGCTATGATGGATGATTTAGATTTGGTAAGAAGTGATGTGAACAACAACATGTGCAGAAGGGTAGGCCAGGACTTTTCCAAAGAGTCCACAAGAGAAGGTATCTCTTTTTCTGCTTTCCAAGGAGTTACAACAGTGCTTTCCATGACAACTCTGATGATCGGCTCACGAAGTTCACTTTCAAAAACCAACTGTTTCATTAAGGCCATTGATGTTTATCTTGGCATCTGCTTCAGCTTCATCTTTGGTGCCCTTGTGGAATATGCAGTGGCTCACTACAGCTCATCACAAAAGTGTGCAGCTAAAGTACCTCAAGAGGTAAGGCCTGATAAGCCCAGAGATCTTGGATTGACAGCAATTAGTTCTCCATTAACTGAATAAGACAAATGATCTTCCTGTTACAGATACATTAGCACTGGTTTCTCCTAAATGGCACTAAATCTTTATTTTTGTGTGTAGCAAGCACATGAACAGCTCTAGAGCACTGTGTCTCTTGACAGACTTCTGAGCAACAGCCACAGCTGACAGTCACATTGGGTTCATCAGACCACATTCAGGAAGGCACTTTGGCCTGCCACTGGAATTGGGTCTGTGGCCCTGAATTGAGCTCATGTGAGCATGAAGCACCTCTGCTGCTTTCAAAATGCAGCCAAAGAAGACACACCTCTTTGCTCTCCTATGGAATAACTGATTAGGAAGGTACTTTGCTCTTTTTTTACAAAGGAAAGATGAACCCTTCTTCCTCCCTTCCCAGAAGACACTACCAAACATCAGTCTCACCATGTTCTATGGGGATTGCAAGAGTGAATTGTTCAAGTGTTCTGCTTTAGTGTGAGAAATTAAATAGTCATCAAGGGTCCAAACCCTGTCAGAGGGAAAAGAGGTTTCCTGCTTCAGTGCTGAGTTCCCCAGCCATTAAGTTACTGCGTAGACATGAAGCGATGGATGTCCAGGAGGAGATGCATCTTAGGTTACTCAGTGACTGAGTGAGACTTGCTTAAGGTCTAAAAATACCTCTAGAAATACAGTGGTGGAAACACAGCCGTCTCTGGGACCTTAGGCCCTCCTAAAAATAGGGAGCAGCTGAAAGGTGTGTTTGAGTGGATGAACACATATGACCACTCTTTTATCTTTATGGTTTCTTTCCTCTGCAGAAGAAGACAGACCCTAAAACTAACTGTGCACTCTTGTTTCCTAGGGACCAGCAAATGAGCTCACTAAAGAAATGGAAGAAGTCAACATCACTAACATCCTCAACAATTCCATCACTGGCTATAAACAGAAAATCAGCTTCACAAGCATTGAGATTTCCAGTGATAATGTTAACTGCAGTGACTTGACTATGAAAAGCCATGAGAAAATCAAATGCGTCTTGAGAAACAAAATGCACAGGATTATTGGTTATTTCACAATTCAGAACCCTGGCAATGTGGACCACTACTCCAAATTGCTTTTTCCTCTGTTTTTCATGCTCGTCAATGTGTTTTATTGGGCTTATTATCTATACTTTTAGTAGAAATTAGTTGCTTCATTCTCCTACTTCAGCAGGAAAGGAATTGTGCCAATATGTATCTAGGTATCTAATGTCAGTGAATTCAATGTGGACAAAATGCTTGTGTCCTGAGGTACCAGCAGAAGAGTGTGTGAAGTGTGCAAGATGCATCACTGACTCTGGACAGCAGCCTGTTCAGCTGAGTGGCTGTGCTGGGCCCTTTTGCTCGTACCTGTGTTTCATTCCAGCATCTCAGCTGGCCGGAGATGGGTGTGCAGGACTGCACGTGGCACAGCACTACAGGTGGCAAAATTATTTTGGTAGCCTGGAGCAGGTTGGAACCTTCAAGTTTAGATCTCCAAGAGGATGTACAGGATTACAGCTGTTATTCTTTGTTTGCCAGAGATAACAGAGGGACTATGATTGCTTCCTCAATAGCTGCTCTGTTGCAGCGAGAGAACCCGAGTGCAGCAGCACACTGTGTGCTCAGGAACGTTCCTGTGCATGGTGCTTCCCGGGGCATGCAGTGCCAGGCCAGTGATTTTGGTGCCGCTGGCTGTGATGTGCCTCAGTGCTTTTAACACCTGTCACTCACTGAGGTAATCCTCACTTGCTGAAGTTCTCCCTCCCTCAGACAGACGAGGGGATTGCTGTTTGTAGTGAGCAAAACATTTTCAGAGATTTGGGAACACAAAATAGAGGCAGCAAAATCGTTCGGTAACCCATCTCTTATACTCCTCCTGCTGTGCTGCAGTTGAACAGATTCCACCACCTTCCATGTCTTCCTCACACATTGTTTTTCATCCTGGAGAGTGCTTCCTTTAGCTTTCACTGCTATAAGCAGCTCTCATTTCTTGCCAGCTGTAGGCTTGAGTGGCCCATTTGTCATCCCCTCTTTTATGTGGCTGTGCAGCTGTGGCAAGTCAATACTGCTGGGTGAAAAACATGCATGGGCTGAGGGAGGGGAGTCTAAATCACCCTTTCACTCTCTATTTTAGGCTGGAAAAGTGTTACTTTTTTGCAGAAATTCAGATTCTAAGTGGACTCTGGAAACTGCCCAAAGTCGGCTTTGTTTATCCTGCAATCAGCAGGACCCAGAGCTTTCTTTTAAGGATAAATAAAATGCAGCACGCACACAGTTATGTGCCATTTGGTACTGTGCAGCTTAAGGCTACTGTAAATCTTATTTCCTGGTTATAAAATTAACATTTTATGGTAGATTTCCCGACCTTTTTAGGTCTATGCTACTTTCATAACTGGGAGGGGGTAATGGTGCAGTTTTGTGGGCAGGACTGGAATTGCCTGCAATGGTCGCCATTCAGCACAGTTCTGGCTAAGTGAGGCCTCTCAGCAGGCAGCTTATATTACAGTCTTAGCACGCAGTGTTTTCTTAGTGTACGAATCTCTTATTGGGGGTTCTTCTACAAGATGGGCAGAGCACACAAAACTATAGATTTTTTACTTTAATAACTTTTTATTGAACCACTTCACTGCACTATATTGTGAGGGATTTAAACCTCATATTCATAAATCATAGCTTTTACAAAAAGCAGCACAAGAAAACAAAGGGGAACAGACTGACAATGGCAAGTGAATAAACACAAACTCCAATAATGAAATGTTGTCTTGTATATACTGGCATTTAAAGTCCATTCCATAAAATGTAATAAAGTGAATGTTTGTGATATGAACACAATCCCCCAGGGAAATCCTCTATTAAAAAAAATCATTACTTTCTTTCTGTATCAGTTTCTTTCTTTAAAACCCAACTAAAATGCCCTAATGTGCTCCAGCCACCAAATATTAATGTTAACAGAAGGAATTTCTTTGTACAAAGCCCTCTAAGATCATTAAGTCCAAGTGTTCCCCCAACACTGCCAAGGCCACCACTAACCCACGTCCCCAGGTGCCACATCCTCACCACTTTTCAATCCCTGAAGGGATGGGGACTCCACCCCTGCCCTGGGCAGTCTGTTCCAGTGCCACCACCCTTCCAGTGAAGAAATTTTCCCCAATACCCAATCCAAACTTCCCCTGGCACAGCTTGAGGCCATTCCCTCTCCTCCTGTCCCTTGTTCCCTGGGAGCAGAGCCCGACCCCCCCCGGCTCCCCCCTCCTGTCAGGGAGTTGCAGAGAGTGAGAAGGTCCCCCCTGAGCCTCCTTTTCTCCAGGCTGAGCCCCCCCAGCTCCCTCAGCTGCTCCTCATCAGACTCGTGCTCCAGATTCTGCCCAAGAAAGGCCTTTTCCAACCTGACCATGATTACAGCAGACAGCCGCCCTCAAGGCTTGCTTTCGTTACCTGCAGCTTTTGTTACAACTTTGCTGTTTTGACATTGTTCAGGACTTGTTCTAAGTTACACCTCTGTGCACTTTTTGGTGACGTGGCCTAGCCAACAGCAGAGTGTCAGCTCTGTCTATTCCAATTTATTGCTGATTCTGGCAACTTCAAGAAGGAAAGAAGGGACAGAAGATAGTAGGGGAAGGAGGTTTTTTACCAGATATTCAGATACATTCATATGAGAATCAGCCTTTCCCGCAAAGGACTGGTATGTAACACATGATCTGCAGTGAGGACAAAGCCACAGCTTAAGCACAGCACACAGCTCTATTTTGCTTAAGGGTTCAGCCTTGCACAGCTCCACAGGGAACAGGAAGCGGTTTGAGTGGCAGCTTCCAAGCTGATGGTTCCTGTGCTTGGAGCTGTTTCATCTCCCACTGACCACATCTGCCCTAAAGCTCTGAGGGAGCTCGGTAGAGGACAGAGTTATCCCTAAGGTTTACTATTTCACTGTAAATTCCACTATTTACAAAGTGCCAGTTTGTTTGTGCTCTTGGCAGAATGTGAATGTACAGAGGAAAAGACTGACTGGCTTTTTGAGATAATTCTGCATTGCAGTGATAGTTCTGGTCTGCAGAACCTTGCCTTAAGCTGCAGCTTCTGGAATCTTTGTCTCTTTCTAAGAATATTTGCTCTCTAAGCCTTTGAGGACAGACTCTTGTGAATGTTGACATGGGGAAGCAGGATGGAGAGTGAGCAGCATCAGGCAACGCTGTAACTTGAGGCACTTGCAAAAGATGCAAATGCTTGTAACTCAGAGGAATGTAAAGCCTCAGAATATGCTCTGAAGAGTCACCCTAGCTGGCAACCAAAAAGCAATCCAGCAACAGCAGCATAAAGCACTTTGGGGTTTAATTTATCCAGTAAAATATGAAGGAGCTGTGCTGTAGAGGAGAGCTAAAACAGGCGAACAGCGGCTATTTGCACCCCTTCTCTAGAGCTAATACATATGTCTAGGGGAGAGAAGCACCACATTTTAGTACAGCCCAACATTCTTTCTATGCCCTCCACCTGTTTTTCCCCTCACTGTTCTTGTGCCCAGTTCAGCCAGCATAAGCAATAAGCAGGCACTGGTCCTGCTGCGTCAGCCACCAATCTGAGCTCGCAGAGCGTTATTTTTCATTTTCAGGAGGATGAAGGGCTCAGTGCAGGAATGCTGTCATTTCAGAGCATGTGGTTTACATTAACATTTCCAAGAGGTATTTGTATACACAAACAGTACCATCTGCTGAAAGGAATATGCTGCATTTTCACAAGGTTAATTCCATTTCAAACCAAGTAATTGAATTGGTAGCATAAACCAGTCTTGCTTACAGGAGTTAGTGGCCCAACACACAGCCAGGCAGCAAGCCACATCTTTACAAGGAAAAACTGTTTAGTGCTGGTACTGGGCACAGGTTTTCTCAAAGTTTTCACTGATATAACTTTTCTATTCATGAATGAATAAAAGCTGTTTTAAATTACAGCCTGTTGTTACACTTGGGATCAGTCAATGGGCTTCTTGTTAATCTGAGGTGAGTGTTAAGCCTGTAATGAATAATTTGATGCATTTCCTTTCTTTCTCCTTACCTTTTTCAGATCTTTGTCTCAAACGCTGCAGTTTTTCACAAAGTTCCTGTAGTTTCAAACTCTTTTAAATTGTTTTTTACTCTCTTGGCAGTTCACCAGGAGAATTCAATATTGAACTGCAGGCTGCTTTGGTTGGGCCCAAAAATCTGTTATGTCTTACTTTCTTCATTAGATTAGATCAGATGATTGCAAACAAGAAACCCACATTTTGGAGCTGACATTTGGGTGCTCATCCCTGCTAGTAAGCTAAATGAACAGAAGAGTTAAGAATTGTGAACAAGGAACAGGAAGCAAATTTAGTTCTTAATATGGAGTTGCTTTTGTGTCCTCCAAAAAGAAAAGCTTTTGTATAATGTCAATGTGCTCCCCAGGAGATCACAGATCCTATACCAAAATAAGCGTATACTGGCACAGTTTTGAAACAGAAGAGATTTTCAGCACGATGAGGTCCTGACTCCTGCCTTTCAGGACAGGGCTTCAGCAGGGCCTGCTGGGCAGCTGCATCTGCTTAGCACTGACCTGTCTGGAAGCATGGCCTGAGAGCATTGTGTTCTGGAAGCCTGTGAATCCAGAAGTCATCTGGTTTTGATCTTTCCAGTATGTCATAAGGGTTTTATTTTCAGTCACCCTGGAGAGTCCCTCCCTTTACCCAAGCCTCTACCAGAAGAGGGATTTGAATGGAAATGCCCTGTATCTGTTTCAATGTGGTTTTTTTCACTTCCACTAAATTACAGAACATGTACAGTTTTATTAATTTGGTACTCTATTATGTTTTTATTGTGTTGAGACCCTTGGAAAACAAATCCTCAGACTTCAAAGAACATGGAATTAAAGCTCCGCAGGTAGAGTCAGACCATGCGGATGGCTCTCAACACTGCTGTAAGACCAAGTCTTCCCATCAGTCCAGAACTTTAAATTTATCCAGTTTGAGATACATGCCCACCTCCAATGCCTTGTTTTAAATATAGAGATTATTTCCCTCCCCCTTTCCCAAGGAGACAGTAAGTTTTGGCTTTATACTATTGGTTCAGATCTTCCCAGAGATGTCCTGCCTTCCTCTTTTGCTGCAGCCAACATGACAAACTGGGTCTACTTTTGCCATGTGGGGTGGCACAGGAGAGAAGCCAGGCAGTGTCCTTTCCCCTCTACTGCTGTAAGAGCAATGCCCCCTGCAGCATCACTGCACAACTTTAACTGGTGTTTGTCATAAGCTGAGGGAGGCACATAACAGAAAGCCTCTTTAGTGCAGACATAGATTCATGTCAGTTGTCATGGAATGTAATTACAAATACAAGATCAGACGAGCCCTTCAAGACTGCTGGGGCTTTCAGACATTTACTTTAGAACAGCATTGAATATGAAACCATTCTGACTTTCAGTGCACACATAATGTTTGTGTTTGGTGTGTCCAGCCACGCTGCAGCTGGAACAGACTGAGACTTCTAAGAGTGCTCCATCAGCCTGGGAGAAAAACAATTCCAAGTATGCCCTGTTGGACAGGGACAAAGGTATCTGCCCTGCCAACTCAAACAGGAAGCCAGCTTAGCTGAAAGAAAGCACAGGGTGAAATCTTGAGCACACTTAAGCTAATGGGAGTCTGGGTACCAATTTAAATAGACACAGGCCTTTACTTCTTAACTCATGCTCACACAAAGTCTTTATTCATATTCCCTCGCTTAATGCCATTTCCAGCCTCCATGACTTTTATTATGAATAAACATGCAAAGCTAAGAGCTATCCCCGATGAGGTAGCCTTGGTACTGTGACCCTTAGAAACATCAGGATAGTAAAGAGGACAGGACTAGCACTGGGCTTCTAGAGATTGGCACATCCCCCCCCCAGTGCCCTGACCTATCCTGATCCCAGGAGCACAAGCATTAATGAAAGCAAATATCCCAAGACAAGCTTCATCTTCCCAGAGGCACAACATGGTTACCAGCATTTGTGACAGAGATCTGCCATTGATTTCTTCGTTTGTTTGTTTTAACCTCCAAGTATTCAAAGAATCACAGAATATGTTGAGTTGGAAGGGACCCATCAGGATCATCCAGTCCAACTCCTGACTCTGCACAGGACAACCAAACAATCCCACCCTGTCCCTCAGAGCATTGTTGTCCAAACCCTCCTGGAGCTCTGGCAGCCTTGGGGCTGTGCCCACTGCCCTGGGGAGCCTGGTCAGTGCCCAACCACCCTCTGGGGGAAGAACCTTTTCCTGAGATCCAGCCTAGCCCTCCCCTGACACAGCTCCAGCCATTCCCTCAGGTATTGAGATGAATTATATTGTCTGGAGATTACTCCTTCATGACTCCCTCTGGAGGCATGAATACAAAAAGCCCAGGGTGCTGATCTGCAGGATTCTTTGATGCAGTCCTGTCTGTCTGTAGACAACACACAAAGTCCCGAGAAGAGCAGGAAATTAAACAGCAAGAGGCAATACCTGTGGTCTCAGCCTTTCTTTCAGGGCTAAGTGCTGCTCCTCCAAGCTTGTCTCAAGTGTTGCCTTCTGTCCTTATTCACTCTGAAGATTTCTCCTGTCCTCTCTCAAAACATCCACCTCCTCCTGATGCATAAGTCACAGGTGCCCAAGCCATCTAAATCCAGCAAAGCCTCCCATCCCCACACACAGTCTGCCTGTCCCCTCCTCTGGACAGCACAGTGCATCTCTTTGACGCTCTCTGATCACAGATGAACATAAATGTTTGTCAGAAGTGTTAAATTTTGAAACAATTCCAAACAAACTGCAGCACAGCGGTGGGAGGCAGATTCCTGCTCTGCAGCTTCATTGCTGGATCATTTTGACCTGAGCACCACTGCCCAGACAAGACTTATTTGGACACTGTATTACCAGGAGTCACAGCCTGAACCTAAGTCAGAACTAATAGTGTCTGTGAAGAAGAAATGGAAAGAAGAGGTTGGAGCCTGATTTATTGTTTAGCCTGAGGAAAAAAGAGGCTTTAGCCCAGCTGGCAGCTCCAGGAGGTCCTGCTCTGCCTTTCCAGGCTGTTGTGGGACCACAGGGACCCTCCCAACACGTGGCCCTTACTGACTGCAGCCCTTTGCTCAGCATGCTCCAAAGGGATAAGGGAATCACTTGGGAATATGCCATTTACATTACTGCTCTGGCATAGAACAGGAAAGACTCACACTTTTAAAAAAGCCTTGGAATTTTCAATGGGAGTGCATCCCCTTCTGCACAGAGCTCAGAGCAGTGCTGGCTGGATGTCAGGTCTGGCACTGGGGGTGAAACTTATTTCCCTCAAGAGATAAGAGTAGTTTATGTACGATCCATGTGAAGCAGAGATGAGCTGAGAGAATTTTTATTGTATCACAACTTGGTTTCCAGTTGCTTTCCTAGAGGAGGATTGATATAGTATATCTGTACATTTGCTATCATAGAGAACACTACTTTTCTCACTACTGCTGTGAGAGAAAGCATGAGAAGCTGAAGGAGCATGCCTCAGGTTTCCCCTCTGTGCCTGATTTCCTGGCTGGTTTTAGGGACAGGTAGTTTTTGCTAATAAGACTTTCCATTATAAAGTTTCCATTGCTTTGGAAAATATTCACTTTGCTGCATAGATCAAACAGGCCCTGAAGTTATAGTTAGAATATCCTAAAGATTTAGTTCCCAGTAATAACAGGGCTAAACCACAGCACTGCCAGAGGCAAAAACTATATTATTTGAAATGAAATTTCTCATAAATATCCAGCTATGAAGTCATTTTATATTGGCTGCTCTTATATAAACTGGACATGGCAAACTGTCCTATCCATCAACGTTAAGGTTGTCAAGAAAAATGACTCTATATTCATTGTCTGCAAGTTTCAGAGATCTCTCTCTATTAAGCTTTCCCAGGAAACACTGTGGTTTGCCCCTTTTAAGAACTTTACTGGTACATGTCACTAGCAGCACCACCACCAGTGTCAACTTCGGGCTTAAACTTCCTGCTGTGCCTCCTGTCCCTGTGCACCTGCTGGGAAACAGATGGACAGGTACAAACACACACACCTGGCTCTCAGCAGCCAGAGCTAACGCTACTTTTCTTCCTGTCAGGTAAAAGCACCTTGAAACATTGTCGAAGTCAGAACCATGAGGCTTTGACGTTTTTTGTTTTGTTTTCTTCCAGCCCCCTTCAAATGCTTAGAGCACGTTTGTTGCAGGTCTGTGATAGGGATCAGGCCAGTTTTCAGACAACCTGCTGAATGTTGCAGTCAGGAGGGGCTGAGAATAGCAAGGGGCAGACATGGACATTGCTAGACACTTTACCACCCATTACCAGCCATGCCTTGATGACAGAGGTAAGTGAGTGCCACCCAGAACCCTGGCACAGGCTGGGGATCCCAGGGCCTTACTACCTCCCACCCTTTCCTGCTCATTGTCTGCAGGCCCCCCAGCCTACTGTCCCATTGCTGTCTTGCTGGTTGTGGATGTCAGCCTGCGAAAGATACACTTTCTTGTGCTGCTCTTTTATTGTCTGGTTTTGTGTGTCGGGATTTGCCACGTTTTCCCCAAGCTCCAGTATCTTTGAAGCCCTGCTGTACCTGAAAGCACTCCTGCGGCACTGTTGATGCAGACAGCAACTGTCTTTGACACACAAATAGTTTCACTCTGCATTAAACTGCAACATCTGTTGCAGTAGAACATGACACCTGAAAATACTGTGTTCTGTGCAAAGCAGAGAGCCAATGGAAAAGCATCCCCAAAATAAAGGCAGAAGGTAGACAAACCTTCATGTCCCTCTCCCTCAACAGGAAGGGGAACAGTGGTGGCTACGTCTTCCATAGTGCCCTTGTGATTAAAGTGTACAGAGAAAGGTTGAAGATGAGCAAGGAAGATTTGCCAGGCTGGAAGTGTGGGCAGGGCATATGGGTGAAATGTCCTCCTGATACCTTCTGTGCCAGTCTCCTCATTACAGCTCTCACCTCGCAAAAGAACGTCTTCAGTCTTGAAAGGAATCCTTGAACTCTCTGGTCCCTTGGAAAGAAACACTAGCTTGTGTGAAAAGGAGTCAGTAAACCTGTATTAAAGCAAACCCAAGCATTTGGTATAGCACAGTGCTATGAATAAGCACTTCTTTCGTCTTTGCAGGTTAAAATTTGAATTGCTACAGTGACCAACAAGGATGATGCTGAAATGTGTAACAGGAGAAATCTGTAGTCAGCCACTGCTGGAGACAGGCGAGCCACCAAAAGCCTGGTTAAAGCCTTTCATGGAAAGAGTCAGCTTACAGGAAGAGGACAGACATTAATTTTAATTTTTTTCTTTTCTAAATTATATGTAAGGCCTTAAAAATGCAAAAAAATGAACCTCCATTTTAACTTTACACAGAAAATAATTAAAGTGTTATTAAAATATGCAAAATTTATAATTTAATTATACAATTACAGAGCCTTATAGTCTAATAGCCCCACTGTATGTTGCGTATTAGTGAACAATTGCTTTCTTAAAGCTCACAGCAGAATCATTTACTTGATGCTGGAGAATAAGTTAATTACGGATCTCCTACCTTTGATTAATAGATTTAATAATCATGTTACAGCAGAATTAACTTATAGTTCATGTGCTTACAGCCCTAATGATGAGATTCACAAAAGCAACATGTCAGCATATAGGACTGGCCCCAGAAAAGGCATTGTTTGGAGACCTCAGGACTGCCTGAGCTGCATCACTGGCAGTCAGCACTTCTGGTAGGAACCTGCAGATGGCAACACACCTTTCTCACTTCATCTGGCATTACTCACCCCCTGTCGCCACTTCAAGCTAAACACCTCCACTGAAGCTCAATTCTGGATACCGTGGGGGGAAAACTTATCCCAGGAGATCAGTGCAGTGCCAGGTAATGCACATACCCATTGGGCAGAGCCAGTAGCCTGCTCTGACCCAGTACAACAGGCAACATTCTTTTTCTTTAATGCTTCTTTTGGGTGCATAATACAAGTATAAAGCTCCTTCGATGCAAACACACTGAGTCAGCCAAGATTTCCTCTCTCTAAAGGAACCTCAAGCACAGGTAGTACAACCTAAGAGACAGAACACTCTAGTTTCCAAACTTGACTTCAGCTGTTCAAGGAGAGGAACCAGAAAAGGTAGAAGGAACACTTGGAAGGTTTTTATATTTTGCTGTTATTTGTCACAGGACTCCTGTGCACATCTGTGTAAAACCAGATCTGCAAGTCTCGCAAAAGCCACATTCGGAAACCTTAACTTAATTAAAACTCAAAGGGACACTAATAAAAACAGAATGAAGAGCTGAACCATATTTTTTCCAAAGGAGTAGTATGTCAGGAATGACCAACAATAGGATTTCAAATTGCATCAGCCATGTACCTTACCTCTTATCATGCAAAGCAGAATAATGCAGTACAAGTCAGGAGCTTAGCATAACACCGGGGCCCAAGAAGAAGGCAGGAAATGAATAGGAATACAATTTCCTTAACAAATCACTTACAGGAATTCTGCAAGACATGGCCCATGTCCTGATGGACGACATAGCCTGAGGGTACAGGAAGCACTGGTACCTGTCTTGCACATCCACCAGTGACATTAATCCACTGCTGCTTGTGGTTTTTTATGGGAGATGTTTAGGGTTAAGATAATTCAAGATTTGTGCTTAAAATCAACACTTTTTCCCATGAAAGCAAGCTTCAGAGATTAGAGACATATTGAAATAATGCATATTTTATTACTGAAGCAGATGGGACTATGCCTTTAGATGTGCCACTTCAAACCCAGCTATGTATCCTGATTTCTCTCCTTCCTCCCCGTTTATACTTCTTTCTCTGACTGCCACTCATTTATCCAGTGTGGAAAGTTCTCCTCAGCTTGTCACCACTGCCTTGCTAATGAAAGACACTCAGACAGTATCAGGCCATTTCTCCATGTCATACCACAATGGTTTAACCTCCCTTGCCCCAGTTTGTTCCAGGTGAGCTCAGGAATCAGTGGCCAAATAATATTCAGCTGCAGATCCTCTGCCAAGTGGCAGCTGTTTAAACGAGACCACAGGCATTCCCAGTTCTTAATTTAGAGGCTGAATATACCAAGAATTCAGATTACATGAATCAAGTAAATGCCAAAAACGTTTTCTAGGATATCTGTGCTGAGTTTCCTCTGTGCCAGCTCACATGAGGTACTTCCTGGCAATACATTGTTTTATAGCCCTCAGATCATAGGTTTCCTGGAAGACCCTAGGCAAAGCTCAGCCTTACCAAGGGCAGGGCTAGCCTGCAGCCCTTCCTGCTTTGGCTCTACATTGAATATATGGTTTCCTACCTATAAACTTTTTTTTTTTTTTACTTTATATGAGCCTTAGCAAACTCTTGTCCTATAGATAATCACCTCCTACAGCTGTAGACACAGATAATGAAATAGAGAGTGATGAGTAGACGCTATAAAGCAAAACTAAATATCCAATTAGAACTTGATGAGGAAGTGTGAAATAAAACACATTAAACAGAACAAGGAGGTAGGACAAAAAAATCAATTTCCCATTAAATTTAGTGGTTACTCTTTTTTTCTGATTCTCAATGTTAAAAGCATCAATTACACACATAATTTACTCCTTTACAATCTGATTCAAAGTTCAAAGCAAAAACTTGTACTGCAGAATATGAATTAGCCCAGTGATCACAGGGAAAAAAGCAGTGCCCTGCAGATCTCTCCAGGCTGGCTCCAAGAAGTGTTCCACCAATGCAGGCTGGGAGAAATTGCATTATATGTTGTTTGGAAGAAGGAAGTGATTTTGAAGCAGCCTGCTACTTCACTCAGAGCAAGAGGTGCAGAAGGTATGAAGCTGAACTTGGGAAAAGCCATGGAAGTGTTTGGGATGAAAAGTAAATGACCTCCAAAGATTTGCTTTTGTGGATGTGCCCAGAGGATGCAAGGCTTGTACAACAAAATGCATCCTTCACTGAGTTTATGTAGCAGCTCTGCACCATGAATAGTAAAAGAGGAAGAAAAGCTGCGTGTGGATGAGTCCAGGACAAGTAGGCGCAAGCATGACGTCTCTTTTATTCCACCTTGATAATAGTGTCATGGTTTTATTTTTTAAACTGTGATGCACATAGAGTTATTTTAATCTAACCACAGAGACACTTCATTTGTAAGCAGTGGTGATCCCTAACCCATGGCATTGAGCTGTGCTTGTAGAGTCTGTAACTCCATGATGCTTCATTTCTACCTCGCACAGACAATAAGATGCATCACTGGTGAGCTGCACGTGCTTTAACAATGGTAACAGCCGCCTGTGGGCTACAGACACCAAATCTCATCAGCAGTGCAAGGGAGGGGAGATTTCTGCCAAGGAGGTAGGGAGTGTGCCTAAATCCTGAGGTGAACAAAGAAAAGTGTAACAGCTGGTGAAAAATACCCTGCAAAGCCATCTCCCTGAACTGGCAGACATATATACAGAGAAAAAGCAGGGAAAGAAATCAGAGTTACCATCTTCCTTCATAACCCACACTGCATTTCCATCTTAAGAAGCTAAGGCAGAGAAGGGCTATGAAAAGATGAGTGGAGGATCTAAAACTTCAGCAGAATCTTCTTTTGAAGATGCTGGGGCAGCTTGCCCATGTTTGTCTGTGTTCTAAACCTTTTGCATATTGTTCTTAGAGACAAACACATTATTTTGTGCCGTAAAGCACAGACACCCATAAACACTAAAAAGAAGATACATGGAGAGAGAACAATGGGGTTTTTAATGGTTATAGGCATCTTTCATCTTAAACTCAAGAGTTTAAAGTCAGTTCCAGCTGTCTTGGATTGTCTCTTGCTTGTAAGTAAACTGTAAATTCAGAACCCCCTAGCTGTGATCATTAATAGATGACATTTGGTGTTAAACCAAGTCTAATTCTCTGGAGCACTGGCTGGGATTTTGGGTGCTACTTTGTACCCATGTTTATCTTTTTGTAACCATCTTTTTCACCTGATAGAGGGCAGGGGCACTCATAGAAGTAAATTTTTTCATTCTACACTTCTTTACCCTGTTCACCTTTCTACAATAGCTGCAATAAAATGTTGTTTCAGTAGAGCACTGCTTTGCAAATTTGGCTTAAGGAAACACTGAGCAAACAGCTTTTCAGAGAGCTTCAACTCAGCTGTCAGAGGGGGCAGTTTGGTCTCTGTGCAAGCAATAGTCACATTCCAAACTGCATTAGAGAAAAGCCGGTGGGGTTTTATGCTTTTTTATTATCAGTTCCAGACTAGGAATTTGATGCTAATTTTTTCTTAAAGCCTGTGTTTGCAGTAGTTTATATTCTAAAACAAAACCAGGATTGTGATGTTTTTCTCTCACTAGCTTGCTCTTCTTTATATTTTCTTTTTTTTTCCTCCCCTTGGCTTTACTCCAAGGACCTTTTCTGCTTGTTTGTTACACTCTCAAGATGAAGCACTGGATGGTTACAGCGGTGCTGGTAGCACTGGTACAGGTTTCTCAGAGTTTCCCTGCCTTGTACCACCGAGGTTGGTGGAGGCTGCTGAGGGAAGGAGATAGTTGTGGAAAATGCGATTTGACGCTTTGCTCTGAGCCTAAAGACTGTCCAGCCGGGACTGTGCTGGATCGCTGTGGCTGCTGTCTGGAATGTGGGAATGTGGAAGGTCAGATCTGCGACTTGGACCAGGGCAACCATTTTTATGGGCAGTGTGGGGATGACCTCGAGTGCAGGTTGGATGCTGATGAAGCAAGGTTTGGGGAAGTCCCTGAACCCCAGTGTGTGTGCAAGTCTCAAGAGAGCATCTGTGGACCTGAAGGGAAAACCTACGAGAACATCTGTCAATTCAACAAGGCTTATGCAGCAAAAAGAAATATCAGCATGAAACATAAAGGGCCATGTGAATCAGGTAATGTGTACAGAGGCACTTCCAAACCGAAAAAAGAGCTGATTCTTATTTTCAGATGTCTTACTAGCTGCTCTAGTCTAGCTTTATTATACTAATACTGCATTTTTGTTATAATTATCATTATTCTGTTATGATACTACTTTGTGCTAAACATGTGGTTTAGCAGCTGGTACTTAATCTTGTATGTTATAAGCCACTAGATTAGACTAGTAGATTAAATCACATGGTGATTAATAAGCCATCAATCTACAGACTGGCTTTTTTCTGGATAATCAGAGTATGATTATTATAATCAGAGTAGGATTTTTTCCTATGAACGTTGTATGTATAGTTGGGAATCAGTAAACAGATAGGATAGACTGGGAGAAAGAGGCAAACTATTATTATTATTATTATTATTATAAGAGGAAGATCCTAATTTTAAAGTGGTGATAGTAAGGCAGATCTCACTCATATACATACATACATACACACACATACATGTGTATATATTTGTATATATTTGTATGCATGTGTGTATCCACCACTGAAAATATATGGTAAGCAGTGAAGCAGGGGCAATAGAAGAAGACAGGGTTAATTAACAGCTCTGTTCTTTTTACAAAAAAAAAAAAAAAATCCAAAATAATCCAATTTGAGAATCATTGTAAAATCTAGCTAACCCATGAAACAGAAATCCAAATATTAGAACAGAATCAAGTCGAAACAATTCTTCTAAAGACACAGTGCATGAACAGTTTTCTGTAATGATTGTTAGTGGAAGAATTCTTAGGTGGGTTTTTCAGGGGAATGCTGACTCCTGTTCATGTCCTGTTCCCATTCTTCATATTATTAAAAGTCACTACTCCTGAGCACCTTTCTTGTAAGACACATGAATATAGAATGAAAATGTGAAGAGGCTTTTATTTTCTGACTGAGAAATTATTGGGTTTTTTTTTAACTTAATGAAATATTTTCTCAAATAAAGTAAGTAGAAGAGGTCTGTGGGTCATAAATGGGTCATGGTTCTGGGAATCTGAAATTACAACTCTGACAAAGGACCACATATGGGAGTAACTCAGGTACATTTTACCCACTCCTCTCTAGCAGTCTTAGACTGTATGCTGTGTTTTATATTGAATGAACACTGGATATTGAACACTTAAAAGAAAAAGTGACGAACAGTTAATACCGAGCTTCTCTGGTTGCAAGAGAAAGATCCATTAAAGAATCCTTTATTTGCCATCAGGGTATTAAGCTGCGAAATGAGGCTTGTCAGTAAGACGTGCTCACCAGCCTGCAGTACAACTGAAAGCCTGTCAGCCTCGGGTATGCATTCTTGTTTGAGATTAAATAGCACTATTTCTTGTGGCATAACCCCTCCAGAAAGATTTCGGGTGGAAATGCTACTCTGTTAGCAAGTGCTGGTGTCTTTGCAGCAGAGGCAGCTGCTCAGGCACACAGGTTTAAAGCAATGGTACCTCTAATTAATTAAACAGAACTGGCCATGTACAAAAAACTTTAATTTGGAAGTACTAGCACTTTTAATTGCTGGTGTTGTCACCCTCCAGTCGCCCCTAAGGCACATCACACAGCTGCTCCTCAGGCAGGAGGAATGAGCTTAGCTGCCCTGCCCTGCAGGAATCACCCCCAGTGTTTTCCTACTGCTTCCCTGGGTCCCCAGAAAGGCTGGACCCTCTCTCCAGGAATGCAGAGAAATATCCTAAGACTGCTCAGCTTGCCAAAACGCACCAATGCCTGGGGAAAGTTCATAGCCATGTCAGTGCTGTGCAGAGTTTAGTTGAGAAAAGCAGGGCCCATCCCCTCGGCTGCTGGGGAGGAAGGTGCCCAGCTGGTGTTTGCGCCGGCTGCAGCAGAGCCCTGGAGCCTGGGGAGGGGGCTGCAGTGGCGGGGGGACACCCCGGGGCCCCTCTCCTCCAGCTCCCCGAGCCGCAGCTCGTAGGTTGTGCTTTGGAGCCCGGAAGGAGCCCGGGCCGCCGCTCAGCAGCAGGGCCCAGCGGTGTGTGCCCGGCGGGGGCACGTCAAAGGGCACCGCGGTTTCTCACGGCTGCAGCTGGTGACAAAAGGCGACAGGGAGCCTGGCTCTGAGAGCAGCGAGCTCTCTGCAGCACCGGCTTTACCGACTCCAATTTGCATGTGAAACAAACACTGAGCACTGTGAGGTTTCGGTACTGAGCTATAAATATAACTTTCACTCAAGTCGAAGTACTTTGTTTTGTTATTTCTCCTTCAAAGCCTTTTTCTATTGATGCCAAATGGATTAATTGTATACAGCAAGCAATGAATAAATAAATAACAATAAACTCCTTTCATCAGCAGAGCACAGCCTTTCACCTTTCCTCTATCACAAGAAAAAGAAAAGGCCTAGCTCACTAAAGAAACACTGAAATAGCCTTTCCTGAAAGCTAATCTTGATCCTATTTTGATAATGTTTTACCAAAGTTACTAAGTACATTAATTATACACAAATTCTCCATGCTTAAACCATCACCTTTCACGTTCAAACTTTTCTTGCTGATGATTTAATGAACTAACAGAACAATCTAGCAGTGATTCTCTTTACATTTAGCTGTGTCATGTAATTAATTTTAAATGTAAATTTTGGAGTAAAACCAAATAAACAAGCCACAAAATTTTCTGCCGGTTTCATTAAATCAGATATAGATTAGAAAAAAATAATAATATACAACATGAGGAAAAAATATCCTGTGAATTATGTAAGTAGTCAGTAGTGCTATTGGGTTGATTGTGAAAAAAGGTGAAGCAGAAGCAGTATTTTGACTTTTCCTGGCTTCTTGTTTATGTCTTTTGTAACACATGAGGATCGTTCATGACTGACTGGGACTGTAAAAGGAAAGGAGCAGTTCCCGCCCATTCAGCTCTGGACGCTGAGACATCAGAATGCTTTCTATAGCTATCAACAAAAATTTATCTACTCCAGGAATCAAAGTGACAGGTTATCATAACAGGAAAGCTCTGTTTCTAATCAGTTATACAAAAGCAGTACACACAGATATGCATGGGAGAATTTGTCTGAACACAAAATCTGAAACACTCAAAAATGAAGTTTATAAATTTCTGTTAAAATGGTACCTCATGACTTCAATTTTCTTCTGCAAAATACAGCAAAATGGTGTTGTGAGACATGGAGTATTTTATCTCTGAAGGCACTTCAAGTTTGAGTAGATAATGCAACCATTTGTCATGTGTTCAGATTCAGGAAAAGCAGTTTGGTTAGATCAAAACTACTACTTGCTGTGAGTTTGATCTCACATGATGCCAGTCCTGGTCAGCCCTGTACTCAGCTGCTGGGACTCAGACCATACCCAGGCATTCCCAGGCTGTATTGTCCTCACAGTTAATGGCAGGAGGAGTATTTCCAGGGTGGAATTCATCCAGGTGTACTGTAGACAGTACCGGACAGCACTGGGGCAGCCTCACTGGGCTGAGCCACAGTCCTCGGCCACGTCAGTGTTGTCAGGAGATGTACAGGGCACCCGAGTTAGCACCACAACCAAAAAACTCACCAGGCAACATCTGCCTCTTGGAAACGTTTTTACATTGCCTTTAAGGAGGAATAATTCAAAGAACTCATGCGAGTCAATGTAGACATTTGGGGGGTTTTGTACATTTTAAGCTTAACTAGATGTATGATACTGGATGTATCACTAAAAGGAGTGTGGCTGCACTGAATTTTAAGATTTGAAGGCAAAAAAATTTCTCATCATTCAGTTAATGCTGATTTGAATACAAGATTTTTGAAATAATAGACAGATTCTGAACGTACAGTTCTTGCAAAAGAACAAGCATTTAAGGGTTTAAGTATCCTAGTTTGAAAAACCTTACTTTTGAAGAGTAGCAAGATTGTTTATTGAGGCATTTATACATGGAGAAATCGATGGTTTGCTGTATAATTTGTTTGCAATTAATTTTAATCAGTATGCATTTCATATTTTGTGCTCAGACACCAATCCTGAAAAACTGACAAATGTGTTAGAAAATATTGCTTGAAAACATGGAATAGGCTGTTACAATTTCAAATGCTGAAGCATAAATGCTGCGCCTCTGTACTGATTCAAATATTGCAGGTTTTTACTTATTAATAAAATATATTAGTAATATAAAATAATAATGTATAATTATATAATAATATATTAGTAATATATTAATTATTTACTATAGTTTCTATTTCCAGGCATCTGAGATCTGTACAAAAATAAAATCGCTAATAAAAGACAAGCCCAATGGCCCAGAAAATGCATTCCTTTTTGAGCACTGGTCTGAAAATGGAAAACATATTTTAGAACGAAAAACATTTTTGTTGACAACAAATAGATCAGGGGAAAAGAAAGCAGAGATCTCCAAAACAGGAAATCCGCGATAACAGTAAATATGTTATTTTGCTCTTTGCAGCTAAATATCATCATCTCCTGTTAACACTTAGTATGTTCATACATGGTCATAGAGGGATATGTACTGAAATCATGTGTGAAACCATCAAGGGATGGTTTATTTTTTCAATGTCTTCAAGCCCCCGGGTTGGCTCCCTCTCGTGGTTACCGGCAGCTTTTGCTTCGGGAAAAGGGAAAGCACAATTCAGAGACAACCAATAAACAGTGGAGAGGGATTAGGGTAAGAGAACTATAGGAAACAAGTAAGTGGAAGTGTAACAGATATAATAAATATAACATAAACCCTTACAGAGTTAATTGAATTCAATCCGTTTCATTCCTTGTCTCATAAAAAGACTATCATATGAAATCAATAGCAATTGAGGACAAACATGGAATGCATTAATGCTGTTATTCTGTAACTTGTGACCATGGGTTCCATGGGTGTGGGACAATGTTTTAGCAAGTTCAGGGCAAGACCAAAATTTGACAAGTTCACAATAGCTATATTTTGGCTTTTAGCTAACCAAAATGTAACAGACATTCAGAAGAACTATCAACAATCAAGTCACTCTGTGACTGTCTGCTACAGAATTTCTTGTACTTTCCTCTGAAGCCCAGTGGAGTACTGGTGGCTCTGCTGGTGGGCCCTGCATCCAGTTCACGATGACAGCTCATGGGCAAAATTAAACTCTTAATTTCAGCTCCAGTTTCATGATCATGTGCAAGGGGAAGGACAGATGGGTCCTTTGAATAAGCATTTTTAAAAAGCACAGGCACAAGCTGTTCTGAGCTTTAAAAAATGCTTGGAATCACATGGCTCTTCACAATGTGTGAGAGGCAAAGGCAAACTGATTGTATCACATGTATCAGGAATTAATGTTACATGCTTTTGTGTTTATGTTCTTTTGTGCACTGTCTTCTAAAGCACCCCTGTTGGTTCTTTGCAGCTCCTGTTATTTCTATGCCACCTCAGGATGCCCAGAATTACACAGGCAATGATGTCATTTTTGGCTGTGAGGTGTCAGCCTATCCTATGCCACACCTTGAATGGAAAAAAAAGGGGAATAAAATGTTTCTGCCAGGAGATGACACCCACGTCTCAGTTCAGGTAAAACTTGAGTTTTCCATGGCATACAGTTTGGGAAGAGGAGCAGGGTGGTTAATCTCTGCATATAGAACACACTACTGTTGCAATAAATAGATTCCCAATAGGGACCCTCTGGCTATACAAAGAATGATGATTTCAGTCAGTGCTTTGGCAGTCCCAGCAGAAGGAACA
Organism: Cephalopterus ornatus; assembly: GCA_013396775.1. NCBI lineage: Eukaryota > Metazoa > Chordata > Aves > Passeriformes > Cotingidae > Cephalopterus > Cephalopterus ornatus. The sequence goes on from VZRE01000442.1 coordinate 104,536, forward strand.
ACAGCCAGGGTACCATCTGGCCTGCTTCAGGGAAAGAAACAATGGAAGAGTCTCTTCATTAGGTCTAATTCTGAAAAAACTGAGCAAACATATAAACGGAACCATTTAGGCTACTGCCTGAAAGAAGGAGCATTCTGGGAAGGATGGCTGTTTGCAGCAGCTTTTCTACTCTTGAAGCAAGAAACCCAGTTCTGACAGGTATCTAAAGTTTTCCTTTGCAAGACACTGTTTCTGAGACTTTGGGTTCTGTCATTTGGGTTCTGTCCCTGAGGCATTCATACGTAAAGCAAAGCAACTTGCTCATTTTATGGTGGCCTTGGTGTTTTAATCTGAGAGGAATGAGTAGAAAGGCATTAGTATAGGCTTCAAGAAAATCTAGAAATAGGATGAAAATTTTAGCTGAAATCAAATAAATCAAAATGGTAAGTCTTTGAAATGGAAATAACATTCTGGGCTGGCAAATGATGCCAGCTGTACAGGAGTCTGCACGAAGGCTGAAGCCTATACTAATGCCTTCTTCATGCCTTCTCCACTGGCCAAAAAACATAAGCAGAGACTATGCAGTGAAATGGATGGCAAATTTCTGGATACACAGCCCCAAACCAGTCAGATTCAATGGACATGGTGCACAACTTGAAAAAAAGGTAGAGAGGAAAACCACAGAAAAAGCTAATTAAAGTACCAAAACCACCAAAGTACCAGACGTGTAAGTTATTTAGAAATTCTTCCAGAGGCATAATGAACACAGGTGGGATTAGTGGACTTAAAGTTGCTGAGAGACAATGGTGCAAGGAGCTACATCCAAATGCTGGTCATCTCAGAGACTAAACTGACCCCTGTTTACCTATCTCATTAATACATTCAGCATAAGAGCATCTCTGTTAACATCTCTGAATGGGTTTGCATTTTTTATTTGTTTGGAAAAGAAAGCTCACCCCTTTAGGAGGCTTTAGTCCAAGCCAGTTGAAACATGAAGTGTGAAAGCTCCTGGAATGTCATGCCAATCCATTAAAACCTAGCTGCTGAGTGGCAGCTTGGTCAGGCCGCTTGGTCCTGAACAACTCACCCAGATCCACTCCCTGCTGTCATCCTGAAGAAATTGCTGAGCCTGAGAACAGGGGGCAATGCTTTGAAAGAGCAGCAAGTGGTGCTGGGACAAGAGACAGGAGGAGTGTAGGGAATCAGCAGCACAAGAAGGAGCAGGAATGAGAGAACTGTGAAGGGCAATGAAGCTGAAAGAGCAGAGATGGGAGCACATGAACTCAGAGGCACAGAGCAGTAAGAAGGTAAAACATAGAGCAGGAACAAACAGAACCAAAGCACGATGGCACTAAAAGAAAAAAAGGCAAAGGTTTTAATGATATTTAATCCATTCACAATTATTTTGAGAAATGTCATGGTGTCTCATAGCAACTTAATTTCAAACATTTCTTTCCTTCTAAAGGCAAGAGGTGGGCCTCAGAAGTATGGTGTGACAGGCTGGCTGCAGATTCAAGGCCTCAAAAAATCAGATGAAGGCATTTACATCTGCCACACCAAAAATAAATATGGTGCAACATATGCCTCTGCACGACTGAAAGTCGTTGATGGTAATTTTTTTTTTTTATTTGGATGTAAAGAATATAAAAATGCATACAAACAGGCTGCAAAGGATGGGTTTGTCAGAATGCAGATGAAGATTAGGAGAAATTACCTGAAGGTGCCCATATTTTAACTTTTCTGTGTGCTTTTCTTTTACTTTATCCCTTAATGGGTTAATATTGTAATATTTTGCTGCAACTTATACCAGCCCCCAGAAAACAGAAAGTTGTGGATTAGAGCCATACAGCTGAAACACATATTATTCCACTATCCTTGTCCTGCAGAACTCCTTTGATGTTAGTAGGACCCAGAACAACAGCTGTTGTAGCTGAGGGAGTCTTTGAACCATGGCAGGGCTGTTTAGCTGTTTATTTTTCAAAAAATTTGGAAGGAAACAGTTTTTGTTCCTTAATGAGAGTGATGAGAAAGATGTAAGAAATAGCTTTGCTGTTGTTTTGCATTGGGCCCAGACCTGCAGAATAACATCCTTCTTCCTCCAAGGAACTGGCTTTCCTGGTACATTCAGGATAAAGATACATTGTCTTATATTTGCCTCCTGATCTAGAGGAGTTTGTAACTAGTCTAATTTCTGCAAGTGGCTTTCAAAGCTTTACTGCCTCTGGTAATATTTGCAGGTGCAGATGCCCTGCAGAGGACTGACCTCACAGTTTACTAGTATTGGAAATTAAATGCATTTTCAACATGTCCTCAGCACAGGAAAGATGTGGACCTGTTAGTGTGGGTGCAGAGGATGCCATGAAAATGCTCCAAGGGTTGGGGCACCTCTGCTGTGGAGACAGGCTGAGCAAGATGGTGGTGTTAAGCCTGGAGAAGAAACACCTCTGGGGAGACCCCAGAGCCCCTCGCAGTGCCTAACGGGGGCTCATAAAAAGGAGGGAGAAGGACTTTTTATACAGGCAGGACAGACACTGGTTGGACAGGGGAGAACAGTTTTAAACTAAAATATGAAAGATTTAGATTAGATGTTAGGAGGAAATTTTTTGCTGTGAGGGTGGTGAGGCCCTGGCACAGGTTGCCCAGAGAAGCTGTGGCTGCCCCATTCCTGGAAGTGTCCAAGGCCAGGCTGGATGGGGCTTGGAGCAACCTGGGCTAGTGGAAGGTGTCCCTGCCCATGGCAGGGGGTGAATGAGATGAGCTTTAATGTCCCTTCCAACCCAACTATTCTGGGATTCCATGATTCTATACAGAAATTTGCCCATGTATCATGAGCTTCAGTGGTATGAGGTCAAGTCATCAGATAAAACCCCTCTCCTTTTTCACAGATAACAAGGATCCAGAAACACTGAACTTGCTGTATGAATCCAAACCTGTACTTTCAACTTTGTTCTTATCTTCAACTATTTTAATCTGGATTCAATTATGTTTTGCAGACCCATCTCCTCCATTTGCATTTACTGCTGGCAGTAGAAGTGCAAGCTACAGCATTGAATACGAGGACTATTATGACAATTCTGATGAAGAAGATGAGGAAGAATATGAATCCGGGGACTATGATAATGGAAACAACTCTGAATAATAATTTTTATATATCTGTTGTCCAATACCTTTCACAATGTTATATTTACTAGTAATCTCTGTGCTGTAAATGGCTCCTCTGATAACACATGTATATCCACCTTCCTGAAATTCAGCTTTGGATAAAGTGTATCATGCTACTCGTCAGGAATAAGTACAGTTGTAACACCTTACACTTAGATTGTTAAACATAATGCTTTAACATGCACCTTTCTACTAAGTATACCAAAGGGATCAAATTTTATGTTAATTTAAAAATTATTTTATAATTTCTTTCACACATTCTAATTTGTCTAGCAAAAATGTCATTAGTTAAACAAAATTTTTACCTTGTATCAATTTCCTTTTTTTCTATAATATACCATAAAATATCAAAAGATTGATCACACGGCAACAAGCACAAGTATGGAGGTTGCAAACTAGTCTTTAATCTCCTTAGTTCCTGTTTTCTCTTAAGTTTGGTGGCATCACTGCAGTTTAAAGGTGGCAGTGGCTCTGTAGCTCGGAGCCTGCCCTTCAAACACACAGAGATCTGCACTACAGCAGTTCCTTTGTCTTGTGCTGTGAACAAATGGCTCCTACTCTGACCCATCCATACTATGCCCAATGAAAGCGCAGCCACATTGCCAGGCTGCTGGAAATGGTGGCAGAAAAGCAGGAATCATTCTTTCTGAAACCCGCCGAACACATGCACATTGTTCAAATTGATTCACAGGAACCAGACAGCAAAGGAAACAGATTCAAAAACATGATACTTCCCAGTGTAGAGTGAGAAATTTCTCCAATTGCTTTTGTTAACTATTTACATGAAGGCTGGCTCTGAATTAATGGGTGATGGAAGACACCAACTATGAAACCCACTTCTGGGGGGCACTTAAACCTCTGGTTCCTATTGGCTGAAGACAGATGAACAGCGGTAAACTACTCAACATTTAGGACTAAGGAAGCAGAAGTTCAGGCAACTGCATGGAAAGCCTTGGTATCTGCAGTCTTCTTCATCCAAGGCACAAACCCCTGTAGTGATTACTGCACACACTGAGGTAACCATGACTTAAACTGATGGTGACAAGAAGCTTCAGGGGCAATGCTACTGTATGCATACACATGTAGAATTTTTATGTATATACAGTGCATCACAAAATTCTCCTTTAATGTGCTATTTGTGCCTTTTTTGCTATTAGAAAGATTTTTCCTTTCAATTTAAATTACTTTAGGAAATTGGCTATAGACCGTGTTTGCCCTGAGGTATTATTGACCTTTGCCCAGGTAGCAAACAAGCAAAGAATAATTTATTTCATTTCAGACTTCACAGAGTATTGTCAACTTATGAGAAGAAAGCATGTAATTGTGTCAGTGAAAGAGATTAATTAGTTTAAATTAGGAGTATGAAGTGGCTTCATATTTAATTACTGATTTTGTTTTTATGGACTCTTCCTGGTCTTCTTAGTGATATGTCTAGTAACTTTTTTTGCTTATCCACTATATATTATCTTGAACATGAAATTATCTGTAGAAATCACTGATTATTTTTTATGGAACTATTTAATATATTCAAGATCAATTGTGATCAGCATTGCAAATTAATGAATTAGATTACTAAAGTCATCACTAAATGGTGGCAATATATCTTGGCATAGCCTAGTATGTGGCACAGAAAATAATCTTGAAATCGTTAGCCATAGAAATTAAAACTCTTCAGGGCCTTTTGCTGTTGTTAATGTAAAACGAAAAACAGAAAGAAAAGAATATTTGAATGAGAAAATGTGCAGCACAACCAAAACAAATATCAGTCTGTGAGTGCTTGGCCTGATGGACTTATGTCTATTTAAGAAAAGCTAACCTTCCGAGAACAAAGAATTCTAAATTAAATACGTTGCATTTCTCTCTGTTTGTATTTTTTATATATATATTTAACAAGTTGTTTTAAATTATAAGCCATTCCTTCCAGTAAGAAAATTGCTTTTTAGGAAAAATCCCCATGTGATGTAAAAAACAAGGAACACTGACACCCTGAACAATTCCTAGTTCCTTTTTTATGGGAGGAGACAGAAATGGCTGGTTTTGTTTACATGCTTTAATCAAGTCATTTAACATTAAATTAAAAAAAGTATGGAAAAGGTTCAGCCCTCTCTAAGCAGCGTGGCAAACGAATGGACCTAACTGTGAATGTATTGCCTGTAGCAACAGATAACCCAAAGAGTAAGTTCAGGAAGCTGGTTTTATTCCACCTAGCAGGAAATGAGCTAAAAACTATGCTTTAGTCCTGGTACTGTATCTTGTGAGGTAGAACTAAACCCTTGTTTGATTGAGCTTCCACTGAACACTGCAAGACTGTTGTTATTTTCCATGGAAGCAAGTCTGAATTTCATGGCACAGCTTCCTCCTGTCAAACAAGCATCTTTACTCTGTCATCTCCCCTGCCCATGTAAAGGTCAAGAAATTCTATAGAAGTTGCTAAAGAAATTATGCTACTTAATGCAGCTTTGTCCTTTGGGCTAGGACCCTCACATAGGCTAGGGCACTTTCACTGTCTAACATTCTTACTTAAATCTCAAGATTTTTGTCAGGTATTAGTTTAGGAATCCACTAATTGCACTAGACCAATTTTTTCTCCCTTAAAATAATCAGGCGATAGTTGACAGAAATCGGATATAGAAAGGCAATTGTGTTTCAGAGATTAAAATGATTCAACTGATGATTAAATAAGGTGCAGTCACAGGGCTGCACTGTGCAGCTGAGCACAGAGCCGAGTGTGTGCTCCCTGCCTGTCCCTGGCACAAGCTTTGTGCTCTCCACTTCTGTCCATGCTCAGCTGTTGCCACAAGGAGAACCACGCTGGGGGGGAACACTTACTCCAGACAAGCTGGAAGTTGGCTCATCCTGCAGAAATCCCAGCTCTCACTCACACTTAGGTACATGTGCTGTGCAGAGACTCTGCTCTTGAACTATTTATTTAACTTATTCACCTCATTTCTGTTTTAATTTTGCTTCAGTCTCCAATAATTAATTAAGGTATTTTGTACAAAAGTGCATGGTTCAGTGATTCAACTGTGATAGTTCATGTACAAAGAAATTACTCTTCCTCTCTCCCTATTAAATTGTCATAACCTTGCTGCCAAAGATGAATCCAGCAAATTCATGTTTTCATTCCAGGTCTAAAACAATTTCCTTTTCCAGAGATATTCTGCCACAGTGGGCCTCTTCTTTGGGGCTACCAGGCTTCACATGGGAATATTTGCAATGCAGGTAATGAAGCATCCAGGAAACATATTGACCTTCTTCTGCGCTGATTTACATGACATGTTTTCCCCACTAACCCTGAATTATTCCTTTAACTCTAGAAAGAGAATATCTTGGATCAGACTCGGTTTTTGCAGTACTTAAGAAGTAAAATGTCCGTGGTAATTTAACCATGTGTGCTGTCACAGACTCCGCCTATTATCTAACCACAAATTAGCAAAAATGGGAATTTTCTACTCATTCAACTGGAAACTGAGACAACTCTATTCTCTAAATTTAATTTCTTTAATCCTTTATAGGCACCTATAGAAGAGGTTTCCCTCTTTCTGGGATCACACTGCAATCTGTCCCTTCAGATGCAAATTTAACTGCCTGAGCACCATCCATTTGCCCTGACGGATTGAAGCAGCGCTCCCGGTTTTTCCACTCTCAGGACACTTCCTGCACATTCCACGGCAGAATCCAACTCCCAGCTGCTGTCCTGGTCCAAAACCTGCCTCAGCAGCACAGGCATTGATTTGCATCTTTTCAGTATAGACAGAGCAGCACCATGATGGTTTGCCTCATGTATTGACTATTTGTATTCAAATATAAGAAATTAACGCTACATTGAATTGCTACCATGCAACTTGTGAACTGCTGTTGAAAAACGGGAATATCCTCATCTCTCACAGTCTCAGAGTAAATTCTTTGGAAATTGTGCGTTAATCTGCACCGTGCAAAGCCAAATGCAGGTGTATGGTAGCAGTTCGGTGCGGTGGCTACTGAAATCTACGGCTCCGCTCAGCTACCGGGACCCCGCGGGCTCAGCGCGGCACCCGACCGGGGACACTGCCCGGGCACCTGCACGGACAAAATGGCGCCCTCGGGTGAGGAGCCCCGGCCCAGCCCGTGCCCGTGCCCGTGCCCGCCCCGCTCCCCGCCCCGCACAGCGGGACGGCCCCGGCGCTGCTCCTNGCTCGGGAAGATGGCGCTGCGTGTCCAGGTCGGTGCGCCCGGCGGAGCGGTGGGGCCGGCGGGACCTCGCCTGGTCGTTGGAGCGCGCCGGGCTGTGCGGGGCCGGGGCTGCCGTGGGGCTGCCCTTGGGGACGGGCCGGGAGCTCGGGGCGAGAGGGGGCTCCTGAGGTACGCAGTGGAGCCCTCAGGTGGTGCGGGGCGGCTGCGGCCCCGTGGCCGAGCGGAGCAGGGGCCGTAGGATGCGGAGCTCCGACCTGGCAGCGGGGCGACAGGTGCCCAGGGCCGCCCTGCCCGCGGAGCCGCGGCAGTCCCGGCTGGGCTGTCGGCAGGCGGGAGCAGCGGGACACTCCGTGCGGGGCCGGGGCGGGCGGGGCCGGCGGGCGGGTTCGTGCTGCCATCGCCCCACCGTGCGCTCCCCGGGACCCGCTCTCGGGTTGCGGCGGCTCCGCGGCGCTGAAGCAGCCGCACCTGCTCCCCGGTGCCACCGCGCTCTGAAGGCGGCGCTGGGCTCTGCGCCACTGCTTCGCCGAAAACCGGAGGCAGCCGCACTCCGGGACTTGTCCGAGACGAACATCAGCCACTGAAACTGCCCTCAAACAAGGGAGGAAGGAAAGGGGAGGCGGGAAAGGGCCTCGGGAGACAGGTGTCAGGCGTGTGCCCTTCATCTCTCGCGGCTTCACTGCACTGGTGGCAGCAGGCTCTGGCACTGTTAGAAAGGCCATTTTAGGCATTTATTTAAATACTTGGGTACCAGGCACACCACATAAAAGGACCACTAAAATATCATTTTTATCTTTTTTTTTTTTTTTTTTTTTTTAACTGTGGCATTTCAGTTATGTGCCTCATGTTGCTCTTGCATAGACCTGGTGGAACTTTCTTCCTAGAGTGTTTTCAGTCAGCAAATGCTGATTAAAATCAAAATCTCCAGGGGAATTTGTTAGTGTCAGCAAAACTTCAATTAGGAGCCTACCTGTTTTCCTGCCAGTTTGCTTGGCTCCTGGGCTTCCTGGGGTGTTGCTATGGGGCCAGGCCCTCAGCATTTCTGGCCCTTGGTGCTTTCACAGGAGAGTTGCCAGGGACATCAGGGAGCTGGAGAGGTGGGGCTAGAAGTATCCTGAGAACTTTATTCAGCATATTCACGAGTGTTATAAAAATGTGACAAGCAGGGGGGAAAAAAATCATGATATCTAACTTTTTTTATTAGGATGTGAATCTATTTCTTGGAAAAAGTTCCAGTTCTTTGCGATCAAAAATGCCACTTCTTATTCAGGTCTGTTTCTACTCCCATCTCACTTAAAGCAGCCAGCATCTGATTGCTGGATTGACACAGTTTTCACAGGAATCACCTTTCAACTGTTGATCAGGGTTTGAGTAAGTGAGGTATCTGAAGGCATCAGTTTCACATTTTATCTCATATTGTGACAGTCTCATGTTTCCTTAGAGAAAATGCCTATCTAGTCTAGAGAGAGCTCATTTCTGACTTCTCATTGTTTTCTCTGATTATTTTTTTCTTAATAAAGTTAAATAATACCTCCATTGCTCAGCTGAGTTGCCATCACACACGAGATGGTTATATTTGCTGATTTCAAGTCATATTTTTTGGTTTTGCTATCAGAATCAAGGAAAAGCAGCACATTTCCTCAGTACTACACTTAAAATGTAACCCAGAGAACATCTAACAAGTTCATTGGCAGTCTGAGAATTCTGAGCACTTTTCTGACCATGCCTCCAGCCTGTCAATAACAAACTTTGTCATAACATTCTCCTGAGAACATGTCCAAATAAAGTATTCCAAAGGTCTGCATGTCATCAGTCTCAATATCCAATAAACCAGCTTTTCGTTGAATGTCATTGTCTAGTTTTTGTTCAGGCCTTAGTTTTTTTATCCATCCTTCGTAGTTCTAACTTGTCAACAAGAAGTGATCCTTAGCCTAAATTTCTACATTTTGGTGTAACCAAAACTATGCATTAAAATGCATATGTTCCTGAAATCCACTATCAATTCTTTGTATATAAAAGATTGTTTAGCCAGCTTTTAAATAATTTGCTATTTTAATGTCAGTTATTGTACAGGTGATTTAGACCTTGGTGATTGGGCTGAAAGTACAGTTTTATTCTGTACTTTCTCAAATTTGTTGCCAAATTTGTTCAGACTTGAAAGTCAAATTTCTAATCAAATATAGGAGGGTCTTTAATTTTTGCTGACTATGACATGATAATTTGGTTTGTGGTTCTTAATTTGTATTGGGCTTGTTCCATTATGGAACGATGTGTTGTAGTTATGTCTGAAGACTTGTCTTTGCTAGATGTCCTTATTCGCAAGTTTTGCCCCAATTTTGTGGGGTTTGTGTTGTATTTTCCCCAATGTATATGCTTGCATTTTATGAACCTTAATGAGCTTTAATTGGTATGGATCTTATTTCATTTAAAATTGCATTACTGGGATTGTTGCCTGTTCCTTATTTTTCCTTTACTCCCTCTCAGTGTAGGAGAGGGAAAAACAAAAGCAAAAGAGGTCTCTGTTGAGCTCAGCCTTTGAGGTACTTGATCTGTTCACTCCAGGACCAAATGCCCTGTTTCTTAAAACTTATCCAAAGGAACAAGCACACGGCTACTTTTTGACTGAAAATGAGGGACTCCTAAAATACCGTCATTACTGAAACACAGAAGGTGTGGATCAAATCCAGGGACTCCCTGTGCACAACAAAAATGGGGAAAAGACCGTGATCTTTTTTTAATGTCTCAAGGGAATTACATGCTTTGGTTGACAAAACCAAATGTATTTTGCTTGTCAAAGGACACTGTCTTGGAATTTTAAAAGACATTTGAGCTACAGTGTATGTGAGGTAGATTGTGCTGAAATCCAGTCTTTTATTTCAAGTGCAAAAGGTATGTTTGGAAGGGCTGGTGAATAGGATTTTGATTCAAACTTAAGTGAGATTAGTGAAATATTTTATGTTCTCTTTTCTTTCTAGGCCATAGTCAAATCATGAAGTACTTGCCAGGTACCTTCTAATGACGTGGCCACTTTAGGAGAGTTACATGGGCTTTGGGAACCTGATGGATGCTAAAACTTCTGTTTGTATAATGGTTCCTAAAGGTGCTCAAAGGGTTCATCTCTGTTGTGAGACAGTGACTTATACATATAAATCATATTCCTCACATAGGAGGGAGAGGTTTCACACACACACACCTTCTCTACCAAAGAGAACTTTTGCAGCTTCTAAGCGGAGAGGAATTTTAGCTCTTTACTTCCTACTACAGCTTCTGTATTGTCCCGTCTTTCGCTGATATTTGCATCAACAGATGCATACAAAGCTCATTTTTTCTGGATGTGGTAATCTGTTGAGTTTTACTGGTTTAAAAATTAAATTTGCCAGAAGTTTATCAGGTAGCATAGCTCAAACTTGACAATTTTCCATCTTTTAATGTCTCTTTGGGCTTCCCATCTGAAGGCTCAGAAAAACAGATGGATTGAACCATAGTGAAAAATACTTTGGTAGTTAAGAGAAGAAATGACAGTTTAATTTCCAGTTATTTTGCCTTCTTGTCACAGAAAGCCTCTTATTTTTTTGTAATTTAATTGTGAAACAAGTGAAAAGCTGGGCATAGGTAACAGTTCATGTTTCTGCTATAGTATCTGGAATTATAAACAAAGAAATCTTATGTGGCTGAAAAGTCTTTGTGGAAGTTTCAGTTGTGTTGTTCCCTTAAGAGAGTCTGGCAAAAGTAGCGGTACTCTGTAACCACCTGTCTGGAGGAACTGATCCAGCCCAGCAAACACAAGCTGAGAAGGTCCTGCTGGAGTTTTAGGATAGCCCTGAATGTCTCAGCCAATGCCAGCTGCTGTGGGAACAAGGGCTGGGAGATGTGTTATCCATGAAGGTAATTCTGCTTGTGGAAGCTCACATACAGTTCTCGGTCATGGGCCACTACAAGGTCAGGACAATAAAGGCAAAATGCTTTTCTCTTTTTTTATCTAAATGATTCTAGAAGTTTTTTCATTCGTAGCTGGTCTTAGTGGAAGTGACTGTACCCTGCACCAGACATGTCAGGCACAAAAGGGGAAAGGATCTCAGCTTTCAGTACTTTCAGAAGGGTTATAATCAGGGGTTATGTCAACTGTAGAGCAGCATTGGGACACAGTGTGGTATAATCTGGTGGTTCTCGTTTTGTTCTCATTTCTAGCTATGAAACAGGTGTCATCCCATCAAAAGGGATGAAAATTACAGGTCTCAGCTTTTTTATCACTGTTTTGTAATTTATGTTTAGTTACAATGAAACAAAGATAGCACTAAAATACACCTTTTATAAAGTTTTGGTACACTTAACAAAATTACTTATTTGTTATTTATCAGGTTTTTATGTATTTTCCCTGGCTTTATTTCACTTATTTTTGAATAATACCTTTTGATGTGTTTTTGTGGACATCCCACGTGCAGATTCTAACAGCAACGTTCCTGTCTAAGCTTGTCAGGAGGGCTCCCCACTGCCTGTTGAACAAAGAATTGACATTTGTGAATGATGTTTGTTGTTAAAGTGTCATTATATGAGTTGGAGCTGAAACTCCATGTAAGCACAGTAACACTGAGTGGATAGTCTGGTTGTTCCTTCAGTTGTACTCTCCATTTACCAAGCCTGGTTTTCACAAGGTGGTCGTTGTGTGAGAGTGAATATAGAGGTGATTGTGAGATCTTCCATCATTTCTCTGCAATTAACTCACAAATAACATTTCGTATTTTCAAAATTAAAATAAATATGTTTGCTCAGATTACTTCATATTTTAAAAAAATGCTATTTTTTTCAAATCCAATAAGATGCTAAAGAGATTCAGCTCATGTTTGTAAAGGATAAAAGTTGCAGATATTTCTAGTACACCCGCTAGTCACTCATGTCACGTTGCTCATGTTCATCTCTTAGAATTTGTAGAAGTCATGCCAGGGCAGGTTCTGACTTGCAGGGATAAGAGCCTACATAATTTTCCTTACTTTTTAGGATCTATGTTAAAGCCATTGCTATATCTGAAAAGAATGAGCAAGTTTGTGTTAGGTCTTTAATAGTGAAAAGGCTTTGCATGAGAAGCTTAGAATTCAGTTTGGATTTTTAGAAAATCTGCATTGTTGTGTCAATTCTGTGGACAGCAGTACCCTGAAACACAGGGCTGAGAACCTGCTGCTACTACTAAAAGTTTTTAGGGTTCCTGTAGGTAAAAATTATGTTTAATCAATTTGAATTTTATACATTTCAACAGCTTTTGAAACAGCTTAACTTCCTAACTTCCTTTTAGTTAGAGCAGAGTTTCCACAACTGCAGTGTTGTTCCATGGGATGTTCTAGATTGAATTGAGAACATTCAGTAGGGACTCTTGTCTGTGAAAACTTGTGTGTATTTTGAGTTGGCTGTGAGAGCTGCTGTTGTGTAGTGAAATGATCAGTGCCCAGTGTCTGAGACTGTAATGAATAATTACTGTTTTACCAGCCAGTGTTCTCTGAATTAAAAAACTTTTGTCATGTCTCCTAGAGTAATGATCATGTATGTAATGTACTTTATGTTACTAAATGTTGAGCTGGATTTAATGATTTAACAGAACTTACATTGTACTAACTATAAGAATTCTTTTTTTTTTTTTTTAAATCCATGGCTTAAGTTTCTATTAGAATTATTTGCCTAATTTTCTTTACAGAAGACTTGTGTTGCTGATTTTAAAATGCATTGTTACAGGAAATTACATTCTGAGCTATGTAGCTTCTCAACCCAAACTGGCTCCTTTTATCATCTAAGCTCTTATTCAAGTCATTGCTAAAGTTACAAAATTGGGATGGTTTCATATACTAAAAGATGAGCCTACCTTCAGAGACATTATTGCTGATGTAAAAAAATTTTTGCAGGTAGGAAACAATTTTTTACTTTTGCCATTTCTTTTTGTTTGCACCTCTTCATTTATAGTTATTGGCATGTTATGTCGCTTAGTTTGATCCTTGAGTGGCAAAAGTGTAAAGAGCATTGCTTAAAGCAGAAGATCACCCTGCAGTGAAGAACCAGGGAGGGTCTGATGCTTGTGTGAGGCTGGGGAGTTTGATGCCTCACTGTGTTCATGGTGCTGTCGTGGTTTTTTGTTGGTTTTCTTTTTCCAAAGCATTCTTTTGTAGTGTGGTTGTAAAATAGCAGCCCCTGTTGTCAAGCCATTCTGTTTAATGCCTTCATTTTTTTCAGCTGCTGTGGAGATACATTTCTGATACATGTCTGTGTGAATATTAAGCCCAGTACTTCTGCTGACAAAAGTAATGGGAAAATTTAAGCTATTTGGTTATTTCCAGGATCATCCATTATCCATGTATGTGGTGGTGATCCTGGTTATTCAGCCAGAAAATATGAAGTTAAGCGTTTTTGTTTCTTGCTAATGAGTTACTCCTTTGTTTTTCAGTCTTACTTTGTTTATAATACTGTTTGAGTTAATATACTTTTTGATTACTTTGGGAGTGCCTAATAAAAGATAAGTTGCAATAATCTGTTTATTAAAAACAAACTCAAGTATACTCCTCTACCATTTAGCAGTTATTTTTATGTATGTACTGTAATTGGAATTTGCATTTATTATTAAAATGACTCTTCAGTGTGCAGCTCATTAAAAGCAGAGATTTAAATACAAAATTTAGCTTCTTAAGAGATTTCTTTAGTTAAATTAAGAATTTCTGTAGAAAAGAAAATTAAGCCATAGATCTAGTGAATTAAATTTTATACAAAAATTGAAGAAATAATCCCTAAACAATATTAGATATGTTAATAATTAGCCTATGGTAGTTTCAAATACATATGCATTAGCATTCTGGATTGAGGTTCATGCAGTGTGAATTTGAGTGTGATTTAATATTGAAAAAGGGGTTAGCAGTTCTTTTCCCAGCTCCTTCGTAATTCATCACAGAGCTTCTCACATGTATGATAAAGGGGAGTTTGCATTTTCTATTTTTACATGTTTGCATGATCTAAGGAACATTCCTATGGACTATTTTAAGAATTTGAAATGTAAAGGAAAATTGTGTCCAAATTACAGTATAGGATGTTTAATCTTACTGAAGGCAGATAGGACAGATGTCACTTTTGCTTGGGAGCTCCCCTAAATTGTCTCTTCTGATCTGCTTTGGTGCAAATGATGATGCAAAACAGATGGCAGTGAAAAGTTAGGCCCCTTGGTAAGTAGTCAGACTTTTCATTAGTTGAACTTTGGGTGACCTTCAGAGTTGTAAAATGAGTGATTGTGACAAATAGCAGGAAAAATTTGACAAGTATAACTTGACATTTTGGACACCAGGGGAGCTGAGGCTGCAACCTGCAGCTGTGAAAGTACACATGGAGATCTTCCCCTGACTCGATGGCAAGGCCTCGTTGCAGTTGATTTTAGTTGTAGTGTCTCGGTTTAATGAGACAGAAATGTTTTGCTAAGGAGGATGAGTTATGAGGAAAGACCAAAAAAAACCTCCTCCCTCTAAGCAATTGTAAATCTGAAATTAAGAGGCTCCAATTGAGAAAGTGTGGAGAAAACAAAAAACATAACAGCCCTTTATTAAAAGATATATTTGTACTGGCAAAACAACAACAACCACAAAACACAGAGAAAACAAACCCCACCAAACAATAATCCTATACCCAAAAATTCCCTTCAAAAAGTAAACAGTTCAGTTTGTGCTTTTGGCCCAAATCTAACCACCGTCAGCAGGGGGCGCTGTTGGATCACTGGAGGAGCAGGGCCTGCAGTGCTCTGTGCTGGCCGGCAGGGGGCGCTGTTGGATCAGGCGGTCGCCGCGCAGGGCCCACAGGTTTGCAGGTGGGGCCTGGGGATGGAGATCTCCACCCTC